>MJUU01069276.1:265192-293710 GCA_002080025.1 Modiolus philippinarum | reverse complement strand
TTTTAGGTTATCCCCATGTTTGCAATTTTGGCCCCGTTAGGCCCCTCATAGCTTGGAAAGGAAACAAATTATCAAAAATCTGATGGTGCAGCACTAGTTAACTTTTCATAAGGAATCCATTGCAAAAAACTGCATCAAAATCGGACTTAAAATAAAAAATTAAAATTTTTGAAATTCGCCCCTTTTGGGCCCCATTTATCTCGTAAACGGTGCATGCCACATGAAATCCATTGGCATACCCCAGATTGGAAATTTTTTAAGGAGTACACAGAAAGAAACCCCATAAAAATCCGATAAATAATAAACAGTCTACAGTAAAATATGTGAAAACACCAAATTTTGTCCTTTTTGGCCCCTTTTTTAAAAACAGGAGGGGCCACAAAACCAAAAACCATTCCTAGCCTTCCTTTGGTGCCAAGGAACATTGTGTTAAAATTTCAGAAGGTTTGATCATCTGGAACTTGAGTTATTGACCAAAAACAAAAGTGTCTACAGACGACAACGACGACGACAGCACCACACCATTATACGAAAAGGGACCAAAAAGGGTTACATTTGATGTTTTCACATATTTGACTGTAGAATCTTTATTATATATCGGATTTTGATGGGGTTTCTTTCAGTGTTCTCCTTAGGAAATTTCCAATCAGCAGTATGTCAACAGATTTCACATCGCATGTACCGTTCATGAGATAAATGGGTCCCAAAACGGGGAAATCTCAAAAATCTCAAAAATCTATTTTTTTTCATTTTTTGTCCAATTTTGATGGAGTTTTTTTCATTAGATTCCTTATGAAAGATTAATATAGCACTCAACTTTTTTATTTTTGGTAACTTATTTCCTTTCTATGAGGGGCCAAATGGGGCCAAAATTGCAAATTTGCTGGTTACCTGAAATCTTTATTTTTCATCGGATTTTGATGGGAATTTTTTTCTTTGAATTCCTTTTGATATAAGCTTTCAGTAGTATGTCAACGGATTTGCGTAGCTCTTATTGTTTTCAAGCTACAAGGGGTCAAAGGGGCCAAAATTGCAAATTTTTGAAATATGTGAAATCTTTATTTTTCATCCGATTTTGATGGGATTTTTTTCTTTGAATTCCTCTTGATATAAGCTTTCAGTAGTATTTCAATGGATTTTGTGTAACTCTTACAGTTTTCGAGCTACAAGGGGTCAAAGGGGCCAAAACTGCAAATTTTTGAAATATGTGAAATCTTTATTTTTCATCTGATTTTGATGGGATTTTTTTCTTTGAATTCCTCTTGATATAAGCTTTCAGTAAGTCAATAAATTTGGCATAGCTTTTCCCGTTTCTGAGCTAAAGGGGCCAAAGGGGCCAAAATTGCAACTGATTCAAGCTCTTTATTGTGTCCATTTAATAACTGTATCAAGCTCTTTACTGTGTCCTCATTCATTTTGAATTACACTTGTTCAAATTTCAGTCTTCGACATGCTGCGGTCGTATCATGCTGCGCTCGGCGTAGCCCTTTATTTTAAAAACAGGAGGGGCCACAAAATCCAAAACCACTCAAAGTCTTTCTCTTGTGCCAAGGAACATTGTGTTAAAATTTCATTTGGATTGATCAACTTGAACTTAAGTTATTGACCAAAAACAAAAGTGTCTACAGATGACGACGACAACGACAGCGCCATACCATTGTACGACCTCAAAATTTTTTTGCGGTTGTTTAAAAATGATCAATTTTCCAAAGGGTCAAATTTTAATCTATTTTCAGTCCTGGAAGCATGATGTTTTTTGTTTTTGATTGAAAGGATATGGGCAGTCTTTGTATAAGACTCCTGTATTGCTTCAGTGGTTTCAAAGAAGATGAAAGGGCGATTTTTCCTTTAGGGTCCAATGTAAAACCTAAGTTCTGTGCTGGCAGCCATGTTTTTTGTCCAATTGGAACAAAATGCACAATCTTAGTAAAGGACCTTCCATACATTATTCCTATTATTATTCCTCATTATGTTTCAGATGTGATTTTCCCATAGGGTCCAGTGTTAACGGATAACAAAAAACATCTACAAAGGATTTAAATTACAACAAGTGTGGACTCTAATAGATGTCTCTCCCATCCCCGCTTGGCCTTGAAATTGATGTGAAATCTATGTGACCTAATCAGAAAACTGAACGTACTCACTAGACTGTGAAATTTGGGTTACTGACAAAAGCCATATAGCAGGCTACTAGGTACTTCACAAGACCAACCCACATACAAAATATCATTGACCTACCATTATACATCATGAGAAACCAGACATGCTCACTAGACCATGAAATTGAGATCACAAGCATAAGTCATATAGCAAACTGTCAAGCACTGTCCAAGACCAACCAACATATAAAAAGATCATTGACCTACCACAAATAGATAATGAGGAACTTAAAAGTGGACACTAGACCATGACATGGAGGTCAAGAAAAAAGTCATATGCGAGACTGACATGTACTACCCAAGACCAACCTATGTACTAAATATTATCAACTGACTACTTTTAGTTATTGGGAAATGGACTTAAGCAGAAAAACTAAACGTGGCCACTAGACTGTGAAATTGAGGTCAAGGACAAAAGTTATAAGCCAGACTTACATGTAATACCCAAGACCAACCTACATATTAAATATTATCAATCTACCACTTCTAGTTATTGAGAAATGGACTTCAGCAGAGAAACTTAATGTGGTCACTGGACCATATAATTGAGGTCAAGGTCACATGATTTTATGTCTGTTGGGTAGCACTTGATTAGTACTACCACTAGACCAAATATGATGTTCCTACATCACAGGGTTTTCAAAATATTCTGTATTTAGTAACAATGCCCCGTCGTCATACTTTGCATGCCCATGTCTCGCTTCCTGCGTCTTTTCAATTACATGCTACAATCTGCCTGGGAACTACACAGGAAAAACACAAATAAGACAAAAGACAAATGTAAACAAAGATAGGAACTTGGGACAGCAGGACCTTCCATAAATCATTTTGTCTGATCAGAAGGAAATGAGCAGTCTTTGTAAAGGACTTTCTATACATCCTTTCTGTAAAGTTTGATTGAATTTGCTTCAGTGATTTCAGAGGAGAAAAAAAGATTTGGACAAAAAGGGAAAAATTACATTCTTAGAATGTAATTCTTCCCATATTGTCCAATGTTAAACCTATGTCCCCGGCTGGCTGCCAAGGTTTTTTGTCGCATCAGAACAAAATGAGCAATCTTCGTAAAGGACCTTTCATACATCATTTCTGTTAGGCTTCAGTGGTTTCATGAGAAGATGAAAATGTGACAAGTTAACAGACAGATGGACGCCAAGTGATGGCAATGTGACAAAAAATTCATGTTATTTTGAGAGCAAGTCCACATTTAATTTTGTCAAACAGAAAATGCAGGTCCAACAAGATTGATTGATTGATTATTGTTTAACATCTACTGAGCAATATTTCAGCTCTATCAAGACAAGAACAAGTTTGTTAATAATCACTTTGGGGTATAGAAAGGGTCATGGGACGGAAAATTCTGACTGCCACTGGAAAAGTAAGGTGAAATCGAAAGGGACGGGGAATTTAGCCTTGTAGCCGATCACCTACGGACCACTCAAAAAGAGCTTGATGCAAGGGTTCTTTAACGTGCAGGAAGCATGGCATTTCTTCCAACACGTGGAAGATCCAACAAGAATGACGATAGGCAGTTCCTTACAACTAATCATAAGGAAGCTTCATACCAATATGGAAATAATCTCAAGAACAGGAACTGGATATAATTTGTGGATGAAGGGATAGGCATGGCGAATGCAGTATACCCCACTCTCTATCAAGTGAGAATCCAAAGTGCATTTTTTGTAAAGGATCTTCCATACATTATTCCTGTAAAGTTGGTTGAACCTGCTTCACTGGTTTCAAAGAAGATGAAAATATGAAAAGCTAACAGACGACAGACAACCGATGGATGGTCACCTGATGCCAAGTGATTCTATCGTCGATTGAGCTAAAAAAAATATTATTTTCAAAGAGTTCAATGTTAAACTATGTTGTGCACTTTCTGCCACATTTCTTGTTGGATTACGAAACAAAATGAGCAAACTTTGTAGAGGATATTCCATACATCATTCCAATAAAGTTTGGTCAAATTTACTTTTAACAGTTCCAGAAGAGACGATGAAAATGATGTTTTTTCCTATTAGGGTTCAGTGATATGCTAGAATCTGCCCTGGACAAATGAAATAAGCAGTTCTATAAAGGGCCTTCAATGCATCACTGTAGTTTGCTTACTTTTGCTTCTTTGTTCAAAGATGAATCAGAGTACAATATTTCTATATGGTCCACTGTTTAACTATGTGCTGTGCTGGAAGCCATGATTTTGTAGCATCTGAATAAAATGTCAGAGCAAACTTTGTAAAGAACATTCCAACATTTAGTTGAATCTATTTTAATTGTTTCAGAGCAGTTGATTAAATGGTTTTTCTCAAAGGGTATTAAGTTCTGCACTGCTTTAATGCTCAAGAATGAAATTCTTCATTGCATCAGAATTAAATTAAATCATTTTTCTACAGGATGGCCTTCCATGCAAGCCTTCAATATAAAGCAAGACATTTTCAACTAAAATTTGGTTCATAGTCAAAAATTAAAATATCCTCAGCCATAAATTAATACCATAAAAATTCTAAAATCCCTTACACAATATAACTAGCCACTTCCAAGCTTCAGACTAAATTTCAAATCATTTCCATTTAAACAAGCCAAGAAATCTTTGAAAAAAAAATTGGTTTACAGTTAAAAATCAATGTAGCACCAAACAGGAAGTGTTGGCCCAACAAACCAGAAAGTTGCTTACACAATATAACTCAACATTTTCAAGGTCAAGACCACAATTCAAATCATTCACACAAACACAGGCCAAAAAATTTTTCATGGTTTATGGATAAAAGTCAAAGTATCAGCAAACAGTAAATGGTTGCCCAACAAACAATTCAACATCATTCCAACCATTCATACCAAATTTTAAATCATTCCACAAATACAGGTCAAGAAATACGAGATGTTTACACAATACAACTCATCATCCAATTTCAAGTCATTCCCACGTATACAATAAATCTTTGACAGTAAAAATTGTTATAGGCCAAACAGACATGTACAGACAGATGGGCAAATAGAAACTATAGGGCACCCACATCTTGATATAGGCCCTAAAAATGTTTTCCCATAAGGTTCAATATTATACCATAATCTGTGTTGGCAGTCATGTTTTTTAATAGTCTGAAATGAAAAGAGAAATTTTTCCTGAAGGATTTTGCATATGTCATTACTGTAAAGTTCGGTTCAATTTTCTCCAGCAGATCAAAATGTGAAAAGCTTACAGACAAAGGACAAACAAACGAATGCAAAGTGATAGCATTTTCTCACTTTTGACGTCACTGACGTCATGGTAAGTTGCTAAGTAATGGTGGATGGTCAGGACAACATGACGGCGCCAAAAGACATTAGTTTATAAACAAAAGTGAGAAAATGAATCAAACACCATTGAAAATGCAAGATTTAGAAATCTCACACACTCTCGGGTAAGATTTCAATGGTTCTCCGACTTGGCAAGCCTTGTCAGAGCAATATTGAAATCTTACCCTTGGGTGTCTGAGATTTCTTGATCTTACCTTTTCACCGATGCTAGATTCATATAATCTCACATGGACCTTTTGCATTAGGTGAGCTAAACATGAAACAATTACCTTGACAGTTTCATACCATTACATGGATTCAAACTACTTTTTAAGTTGTATAAAAAAAATTGTGACAAATATTTCATATTTAATATTTATTTTATTTTTGTTTAAAGCGGAAGTTCTTTCAAGATGACTGAATGATGTGGGACATATAATACAGAAATATTGAGCCGAGATAATGTACAAAATAATTTACAAAAATAAAACTCTGTATTGACTAAACGATTATCACAGTTCCCACGTACAACATACATACACACATACATACATCTAACTTGAACATTGCACATCCAAGCACTTTTTTGTCCATATCTATGTATTTGAACAGGAGGTTTTGTAATAATACCCTAATTATGATATATCCTAGGTTTGGAAATCATATAGAAATTTTGCTAGCCCTATATTTAATGTTTACTGTATGATCCTGACAACATTTTTGAAATATTAGCATCCCGTGCTCAAAAAAGACTGACCCAGCTGGCCGCAGGATTGATTGCATTTCGAACTAACTCTGTATATTCAAACTTTCTCAAAATTTAATTTTCTATTTTTCTCTAAAAATGTGTGAGAAACAAAACTAGACCATTTTTCAATATCAAATTATGTTCAGCACTTATGCAGATTTGTACCAAAATGTATGAATATCAATCGATTTTTAGTGGTTTGTATTTTTTAAATCAAATAGTTTCCGCACTAAACCCATCCCTCCCCCCAATAAAAGCCAAAATTCAGCACAAAAACTCCTGGACAAATATATATAAATAAAAAATATCAAAGCTGTCCACAGCAAGTGAAATTGTTCCAATACACAAACACAAACCCAAAAGAACGTAAATAACAAATGTATATTGGTCTTCTATTTATAAACAAATCTCCTACACAGCAGAGAGAATACCAAGTTATATACAAATTATCTTTTTTACAGGGAGGGAATTTAACGTATGTAATAACAAAATAATCTAACAACAACTGTACACAACAAAGTTATATCTACATGTGTGTATGTACATGTATTTATACAAATGGGCAAAAAAAAAAATAAACAATACAAATACACTCACATTCTAATAAATAAGATCCCATTCACAAAATTCTACACTCGCGTCTTTGGCCTTTTTTACATTGTAAGTCGGGGTAATGATATGTCAAATGAAGACTAAGCTCTAGTATTTATAACATCAAAGGTATAGCATACGCAATACACATGTAATATGGCTTTCCAACAGTCAATGCACATCTGTTCCTAAATATGATGACGAAAATGATTAGTATGAAAATTTGTTTCTGAAATAGTCGACTCCCATTTAAAAAGTTTTCTCATTAATATTTGTGAATATTGAAAGAAAAATCTGTATTTATTTTACTGTTATTACTGTAAATCTAGTTAACTCTCTTCACAATCCCTCCCGTTTTCCTACATATTTATCTTTTATAAAGATATGAATACTATGAGATGAAATTTTACAATGAAATGGTCTATCTAATAAATTGCTGCCTTCAAAATGTGAAAAATGAGGAAAAAAACGCATTGCAACTAAAGATTTGATGGGTTCAACAAATAATCAATTAATCCCCTTTTCTTGAAATAAAACTTAATAACAAATCCTACTATAAATTTCTTTTCATGATTAAAAACTGTCTATGTCAGAAATGTCTAATTTCATGATATTAAAAATTGTACTTAATTTGAAAATCAGATTTAAATTTTTATTCTTTTAATCAAAAATAATATTAATTTCACTACCAAATTAGTTTCAATAACAAGCCTCCTGCAGGCTACAAAGCGATTCAAAAAAAAAAAAAAATTCCCACACATTCAATTGCAATATTTTTAAGCTGCCCCTTAAAACACTGCTTATCATTCAATCATATGCGATGAATCAATAAAGAAATGAAAAACTGCCCTATGAGAAATTCACCAAGTTTATATAATTGTTCTGAGATCAACAAGCAAGACTGACGCAACATAAAATTGTGTCAAAAGTGTCCATCTACCACTTTTTCAATATACCTATGTCGTAAGTTAAATCAATGGATTTCTAAATGAACCATGTTTTTGTCTGTTCAACTGAAACAATTCACGTCTTTCAGTCTTTAAAAAAATGCGACGAGCATATCTTCCCGGCAAATGTTCTCGAATATTAAATAATCCTGAGAAAAAATAAAATAATAAACCTAAATCCCTCATGTATGTGAAACGTCTATCACAAAGCTGAGAAAATGCCAACACAAAAGCTAAAATATAGGCAAAATTATTTCTTGGTTAAATTTGTAAATCCAGTGTACGTATATTCCACAAGTCACACAAATCATTAGCTTAATTTCAATATACTCTTTTTCTTTTTGTGACAATTAAATTTCCAAAATCTATATAAAAACTCTCTATGAATTCCAAACTAGTTGAAAACCATGATCGTATGTAAATCCTCTTAAAGAATATGACAAAAATTATCCACAATGTATAACAAGTCTAAAAGGTTTAAGTACAAACAGTTAATCAATAATTAAAAAAAAACACTAGCACTTTTATAATCCATTAATGAATAAACATGTACAAATCAGCTCTGATCTATAATGTATAATCCATGTATTGTCATCGTAATAATTATCTCATGATAGTTTAATAATCATAATAATAAATCCACGTTTAAAATTCTCATACAAATAATTCCTTTACAAATATGTATCCATGTAACGATCCTATGTATAATACATCCATTCAGTCATTTTTACAATTTATACACGTAGCACTTTCATAATTTGTATAATCCAAGTCAATTTAGGAAGAAATTTCAAATTTCCACAAAGTCAAGTCTGGGGGTTAGTAAAATCCGGTATGTATGTCAAATCCAAGAAATAATTACGTGTCACATAATCACTGCAAGGATGCACTTTCTATTTACTCCATATAATGGTAAACATATGGAGCTCCATATTTCACTATGCCACAGTCGTAATGATCACTAATAGATGACTAAGATTACGCACTTGATGTAATAGTTCAAATCCCAATCGTCCTAATGTCTCGTGTGAAAACTCACAAGGTGGAAATATGTGAACAACGTAGGCTGGCTGTAAAGTAAAAAAAACAGAACAATTATTAAAAATGTTCATTGAATAGAAAAAAAACATTAAAATCATCTGAGAAGAGCCTTCTCCAATTTTTTTTTTCTTCAAATAATTTTGCTGTCCAGAATATTTTGAGAAAACAGTCTGATATAATCAAAAGTAACTTTGCAGATATTTCGCTCACTACAAGTACAAGTGCAGGCACTGAACAAAACTTATTGAAAAGGATAAATTCTGCGAAATGATCCAAGAAACAAATATTTTTTATCCTCTTTTAAAAAAATCTGCCAATATCTAAAATGAACAAGAGCATTCTTGTGTCTTATCCAAGAATTCTGCAATTACTGAAAACTAGCATATCTCCTTGTAATGCAGACTTAGGTGAGGTGTTTAGGAAGGTTCATACCTATGTTATATAGAGTACTGTCAAAGTAGAAATACTCCTGGATGATTAAAATTGTTTATTTCTTAATACTCTTTAAGTAGGAATTGTGGGAGGGGGGGGTAATTATTATTTTTTCCCTAGATAACAGTTATCGATGAAATTTAATCTCCACAAAGTCCAGAAAAATAAATGAATTCCATAAAAAAAATTTCCCAATAAAATATTCAACATATTCTTAATAGTCGAATCCAGGAAGCCAACAAAAATAAATGCCTATGCAATATATACCTGTTGTGATCCAGGATCTGCTACATTGACAATGCCTGCTGCCTGTTTCTGTTGTAAGTACTGTATAAATCCAGTGGACATAGCTCTGGTCTGGTACACTATGTCATCATGGTCACTTCCACAAGGCAAGGCCAATAACATACAATAATCATTGTCATACTACAAATAACAAAATATGTCTTTACTTAATTATCAAATAATGTATTAAAATGTGTATTAAAGAAAGAGTGCATAGATACAAGTTATGCAACTAAGATGTAAAATTGTCTTTCTTATTACAAGTTAGTATTGGTCCAATTACTGATATAATTAATTTCTGACATGGTTTTAACACTGATATTAACAGATTCCAACATGAGCTTGACATATTACAAATTGCTGACCTACATAACTTCAAACTAAATTACAGACTTGGACTTGACACTGATATTACAAGTTACTGACATGGACTTGACAATGATATTACAAGTTACTGACATGGACTTGACACTGATATTACAAGTTACAGACATGGACTTTACACTAATATTACAAATTACTGACATGGACTTGACACTGATATTACAAGTTACAGACTTTGACTTGACACTGATATTACAAGTTACAGACATGGACTTAACACTGATATTACAAGTCACTGACATGGACTTTACACTTATATTACAAATTACAGACATGGACTTGACACTGATATTAAAAGTTACTGACTTCGACTTGACACTGATATTACAAGTTACAGACATGGACATTACACTGAAATTACAAGTTACAGACATGGACTGAAATTACAAGTTACTGACCTGGACTAGACACTACAAGTTACTGATGTGGACTTGACACTGATATTAAAAGTTACAGACATGGACTTTACACTAAAATTACAAGTTACAGACATGGACTTGACACTAATACTACAAGTTGCAGACATGGACTTAACACTGATATTACAAGTAACAGACATGGATTTGACACTGCAAGTTACAGACAATGAATTGACACTGATAAAACAAGTTACAGACATGGACTTAACACTGATATTACAAGTCACTGATATGGACTTGACACTGATATTAAAAGTTACTGACACGGACTTGACACTGATATTACAAATTAATGAATTGAACTTGACACTGATGTTACAAGTAATTGAAATGGACTAATCACTGATTTTTCAAATTATTGACTTAACACTGTTATAACATTTTACTAACATGAACTGAACACTGAAATTATGCTATAAGGTACTGAAGGAAATTTACCTGCATCCTTTTGACAACTCCTTCTAACTGAGCTGCCTCCAGTCGCATTCTTTGTGCAATCCTCAATGGTTGACAGGTCCCTTCTACAATCTGCTGAGGCAGTGCTGTCTGGACAAGGGCATTATATCCAGATATCACATGCATCTGTACTGCACAGCTATCATTCTTCAATGCTAATGTACCTTGCCACATAACAGGGTATCGCTGAAAAATACAATTTTTTCAATTGTATACTTGACATATTTTGACAGAATTCTTTATATTATGCAAAAGTATGTCATTGTATATACTCATGTTAAATCATCCTCACTTTTTTGTACCTGCAACAAGTCAAGCTATCTTTTTTCTTTTGTTTTTGTTCCTCAATATGCAAGTCTTTTATGAGTAGGGCAATTTGTTTTTTTCCATTTTTGTATGTACATATTAGAACTGATATACATGAACTGTCAACTTCCTCTTATGCTTCTTTTTGCTCCAACTTCTGATATATATCTTTTTGTCTAGTTTTTTCGTTATGAACGACAATTACAAGCTGGCAGAAACTGCAGCTATCAATGTGAAAATCTCAGAAGTATCTTTTCATGCTACTAGTTTTTTAGATTTCTCTTGTTAAAGCTTAAATTTACCTATTTATACAAGTAAATGCTGCTTATCAGCAAACACACATGCATATATTTGAATGATAAGCAGATTACACAGTGAACTACTGTGAAAGTGCTATTGTTTGTTGGGTTCCAATTTTCATGGATTTTGTGGTTCGCTTGAACCGCAAAATTAAGTTCCCAACGAAATATATGTTTCAAGTAGGGTTTTAATGCATTGAATTCAAAACCACAAATTTAAGTACCCATATAATAGCAATATTTAGGAAAACCACGAAAATTGATGTCCATGAATAAAAGTACTTCCACAGTATATATATGCAATATTTCCAAACTCAAGTTTGTTTTCAATGTTTTTCCTCTTCTATTTCATATCTATAGAAATGCTTTGTTTATATACAGGAAAACAACAAAACTGTTTATAGTAACATAACAAAATCATAAATATTTACCTGCAAAAGACTGAGTAAACTTCCTTCTCCAGGTGGTGGATCTGGCATTTGTCTACTTTGGCCAGGCATGGCTTGGTTTTTCATCACTGCTTGATGTGCTTGTCTTGGTGGTGGAGACCGCATTCCATGACTACCTCCCTGCGACGGTGGTCTGCCATCAGGTATATGTGGGTGGTCTATTGGAAGACTACCGACCTGTCCCAAATACGGATGAGGCAATCCAAGTGGGTATCCCTGTGGAATTAGATGAGGGTCCAATAAATGTGGCATTCTTAGAGCTGCAGCGGCATGTAATCTTTGCTGAAATTCTGGATCCCGATATAAGTGAGCTGGTATTCCTTGTATCATTTCTCCAGAAGGAGATGCAAATGCACTTTGCCCTCTAGGACCACGGAGATCTGATAGGTGGTGCAAGTTCCTAGGATCCATTACATTTGGACCCGTTTCTGTGTTGTTTGGCATATGACTAGATCTTGGCTTTCCTGGCACTGATGCTGTTTGTCTATCACGATCAGACTGTTGTGACGTACTGGCCGAGGTTGGTGTGGTATTCTCCCTTGATTTCATAGCTTGCTGTCTGATCATTTCTTCTCTTCTCTGAACTTCCTGCCGCTGTATTTCCTGAAGCTTAGCCCGGTCTTGCTTTTCCTGTTGTAGTCGTAACATTTCCTGTTGCTTATGTTGTTCAACAAGACGTACTGCTTCTAGATGAGCCTTGCTGCTTGAGTCCATGTTTTGCTGGTGAGCTGGTTTTGGTTGTTGAGTTCCACTATAAGCTACAAAATGTATTAACATTTTAGATAAAAATGGAAACAGTGCCAAATTCTTTAATTTCATTTAATACATACACTTTATACAAGGTGTATGCATATACCAATTCTTGAATTTTTTCGTCATATACAACTCAAAATGTTTCTTTCGAGGGAATAAATAAACAAGGGTATATATAAATGAATATAAATACACTGGCCATATTAGTGTCCATATATTATGTATTAATTACTTTTTTTTTGTTTGTTTGTTTGTTTGTTAGTTTGTTTTTTTTTGTTATATGTCTTTTATTATTTTTTTTGTGAGCGAGTGTGAAATCCTACAGAAATTTCAAAAGAACTTGCTTATAGGAAGAATCATCCCAATCCTAGTATTATTCTAATTGCACAGGAGTTTGGCTCCTAGTTATATCCCCGGCACCTGAATCGGTTTTCAGGGGCTTCGGCTACAGAGCTGCCGGGCGCGTCCCCAGGTGGTTGATAGGGGAATGCCCTGTCTATGCGGGGTAGTCAGGTCATAATACGGAAAGCCTGACCGCGAACCATTGTAGCCAAACTGTGTCGAGAAACGCCACGCTCCATGCAGTATAAAGACCCCTTCTATATTTCTCTAAAGAAAGCAGACGCACTGGGTGTCGTATGGAAGGCTAAATTTCCTGCCCCTACCCATTTCTCCAATTTTCCAGTGGCAGTCAAAAGTCGTTGCCCAGGTTGTCCCTTCCACCTTAATTTCTTTCTTCTGATACTTTCAATTTTTTGAATTGATTAACTTGTT
Source organism: Modiolus philippinarum (assembly GCA_002080025.1). NCBI lineage: Eukaryota > Metazoa > Mollusca > Bivalvia > Mytilida > Modiolidae > Modiolus > Modiolus philippinarum. The sequence goes on along the minus strand of MJUU01069276.1, from coordinate 280,394 downwards.
CTCGTCCTGATATAGCTGAAATATTGCTCATTGGACGTTAAACTCTAACTAATCAATCAATCAACCTAGTTATATCCACTAGTATACAACAGAATCTAGTCTGAAACTATATACCGAGAAATTAAATCCTCTTTATACAAGTTAGTTACTTATCAAGTTTCCAGAGTTACAATGGTTCAACATGAAAGTCCCCAATGAAGTTTGAAGTTCTTTGACAACAGAAATATGAAAACTACTGACTCGAAACAATAAATTCGTAATGGCAAGCAAAATAAACAAGAGGCTGTAAGTGTTGTTGTGCCAAGCATACATCCAACCCACCAAATTTTCAAAGTTCAGCCAAACAGGAAGCTGATATCCCTTACCCAAGTGGGGCATTTACAAACAAATCCTGAAAACTAATTGTACCTACCCCAATGTTTTGGAGATGGGGCAGGTTCGACAGATGTTGGTCTGGACCTCTGGGATTCATTTCTGGCATCGACAGGACTCTCACTTGGCCAATGATTCTGATTAAATTTATCATTCATCTGAAACAGAAATCATTTAAACAATATAGAGATCGCAAAACTAATTCTTGTTGAAATTTTCTTTTGATGTTACAACTACCAGTATACTTACAAGCAAAAATGAAGCACCACTTTACAATAGTGAAATGGTTCGCCTGCAGGTCACAGCAGAGTACGAGTTATTTACCATTTTATCTAAGACAATATGCTATAAGTACATTTTTTTCCATCTTAAACTGACAATTGATCTAAAGCATTGCAAATTTTTTTGTTTCCTGACACTGAAAATCTATCACATATAACTCTTTTTTTTCTGAAAGTAACCAACATCTTTTTTGGGGGGGTTTCCATTTTCTTTTGAAAAGCTACAAAATAAAATATTCCTTCAAGAATGTTCGATAAAAATTTTGCCATCCTTAATGGATTGTATCCTTGTATCAATACTTCAAAAGTCACTTCAGAAAATTGCTTTCAGAGCATAAAGCTTCAGTGCAAATGCATTTCATCAAATTAAACCATTTTTGTTCCAGTAATATCTACATTGTTAAAATCATTTACAATATTAATCTACCCTAAATGTATCCAAAATTTTGTCTTTTAAATACATGTCAGTTAATAAATGGATAAATTGCTATGAAAAAGTTTTTTTTTTATCATACAAGAAAAATTAGATTGTGAACTTGTTTAAATAGATAGTGGATTTATACCAATGATCATCACTTCATATAAACACTTGAACTATTTTTGAAAAAAATGAAGAATTTGAGACATCAAAGTATTAACATTTACCTTTTTCACCCCTGGACTGGTTGGTCTAGCCTGAGATGTGGATGGCTGGGAGAACACTGGATGTGGACTAGGTGCCGTCTGTGCCACCGCTGGTGATTTGATCTGTGGATTAGAGGACTGTGATGCTATACTGGCAGCAAACATACTGGGTGGCTGGTGAGCAATTCCAGGGGATACCATCTCCTTTGGTGGATGACCTTTGTGACCTTTCTTGTTGTCCTCCATCTTGGCCGCAGCTGCCAGCTGTTGCTGATGGTACATTTGCAGGATCTGCGGCGGGATAGCTCCAGGAGGTATGAATCCTTTCCCAACCAAGTTTCTTATTTGTTCTTGGAAAAGTGCCTGGTTTTCATGGACATTCATGGGACGTGGAGGTTCATTGGTGGACTTCTGGCTGTGTGCACTTGGAGGTCTCTGTAGGGGTTCATTTGGTTGTGGCATTTCATTCTTCTGCCCCTTATTCTTACCACCTTTTTCTGTCTTGTGTTGGATGTGGTTTGGCATCGCATGTGGAGGTTGTCCAATTAAATGCATCATTGGCGGCTGTCCGTGCATGCCCATTGCACGAAGCTGCTGATCTTTTTCCAACAACTGGGCCTGCACAGGTTGCATGTGTGCTGGTGGTATCGGCTGGCTGGAGGTTGGAATTGTCTGTGCCCTACTACTAACGGACTGCATCATCTGTTGATGTAACAGCTTGTTGTCTCCTGCAGTTTTACCAGAGGCAGAGGTTATAGGATGAACCACACATGTTGGAGCTGAAGAGGTAACTTGAGGTTGTTTGTCTGAAGAGGCAACAGCAGGGACTGGTTTAGAGTGCTCAAGGTGAGCGTCTGGCCTTGAAAATGTTTGACCTGGCATAAAACCATGTGGAAATCCTTGCTTTCCTTCAGAAATTCTTGGCATTGTTGGTTGATGGGCAGATATCGGTGCTTGTGATGGAATTGAAGCAGGATGTATCCCAATCTGCTGTAGATATGCCTCAGTATTTGGTGGTTTAACTGTGACAGTCCTTCCAGCTAGGACAGTAGTATTTCCACTGTTTGTAACGGCAGGTCTCTGGGCCGACATCACTACAGATGTTCCAGGGTTCTGTTGTGCTACAGTCGTGGTGGTTGTCGTGGTAACAACAGCTGCTGTTGATAATGAATGAGCAGGAGTCATCAAATCCGCCCTCGATGTCATATTAAGAGCCATGTCCAACGGTTTTGTTTTTGTGATCGGTGGAGTACTTTTAGCCTGGCTGTAGGAAATAACGGGAGGTTCACCAATTTGTCCTGAAAAATATAACATTAATTCTTTATTAGGACATATTTAACAAATGGTCATAAGTCATTTACATTATCTAAATATAGGAAAATTCTGTTGAAAACTAATGAATATTCCCTCGTGCATAGCTATGTCCTTAGTCGACTTTGGCTTTACAATTTAGATCCTACTGACAACTTGTTCTCTATAAGCTTTTACTTATATTTCGGTTTATGGATTTCTATATGTTCTAATTTGATCTGCATTAAAATAGAAATAAGCTGTCGAAATGTTCACATGCAGAAACTAAATTCACAGTAACTTCTGCATAACCTAATTGTTTCAATTTGATATTGCAACCTCTTGCCATCTTTTACTATGAAATAAGAGCCTTCAGAACTTATTTCATTTGTGAGTAAGTTTTCAATGTTTAAACCATGATGTACTTTTATTTCTGCAAAAAAAAAAGAGACAACAAATGAAATTTTTGAATCCATATAAGGCCACATCAAGTTAATTGATAGATTCTCATCCCCACCCACCCCATTTTTTCTAGGATCAATTTTTTTTTATTTTCAATTATTCAGAAATTGTCATTAAATTCCTATGAATTTTTGTGAAAATCAGTAAAAAATACAAAATAAAACCCTCCCACGACTCAGATTTTTTGTTACAGGTGGATGAGAATCTACAAATTAACTTGATAGGTCCAAACGGATGTATATTGTTATGTAAAACTTGATGTGTTTTATCTGCCTTTTTAAAGTTGTATTGCTAAATGTAGCATGGTTCCTTTTTTTGTATCCTATCTTTTATACCAATGCTCATCATAGTGGCTTTAATATACAACATGATAACTGAAATGTTGTCTCTTGCACATATAAGGAGGCTCACTCGTCACATTTTTGAATTGTCAGATTTCTGAACTCCCCTGGTTTTGTCTAGTTCAAAGGCTTAAAGAATTTTGCACACTGACCCCTACTTTTTATTTCATGAATATGTTCCATAGGCCAAATTAAGACACCTGACAAGTTTCCATAAAATTCTTGATATAACTTAATAGCTTTTAGACAAAAAATAATCCTAATGTTAAATAAAGGGAAAATCCAGAGAAAACCATTTCCCGCCAACTTTTTTAATGACCACCTATATCTCGGTAAAAAGCACACGGACCTATAAATTTCTTTTTACCATTTCATTTAGTCTACAATGCTAAGTATATCAAAATAGGTTTCAAGAAATCCTTGATATAAACAACATCAGGAGTGAGCCTCCTTAACTCAACCCACCATTGTGGCTTCAATACACTGCTTCCCCTTATACCAATTACTGAACTTTTTTAATACAGAAATGATTATCTACACTGATTCACAATTTTTTTCCAGATGCACATCAAACATGAATTTTTACACTATGCATGTACTATTACATGAATTGTCAATGCAACATATTGTGGCACCTTACAAATTATAAAAGAATGAAAAAAAAGTTCCAAATGCCCCCTTACCTTGACTTGATACCAAAGGACTGGCAACTGATGCTGGAGTTGTCTGAAGAGGGGAACGTCCAAGTGACACTGGAACACTTGATGTACCAAATGGTGCTGAGACTATGGATGGTGTCAGTACTGGGGAAGACTTGGTTTGAATTAAGTCCTGTCCTGGAGGTGATATCATTGGAGGTGGCATCATTTCTTGTTCCCCATTATGGCCCCGGGCACCAGCATGACGTTTCTTGGTTGGCTGAGGTACAGCAGTTTGGTTCTCCATCACCTTGGAGGCAGTTCCAATGATATTGGTTAGCAGCTGATCTTTGTTTTGTTCAACAGGAATACCTGTCGTGGATGACCAATCGAAAATGCCCTTTGAAACATCATCAATGATTCTATCAACATTGCTCTTACATAATGCCTTAGGAACAGTTGGAGCTGTTACAGTAGTAACTGCCATCGTTATTGCTGGAGATACCAAGGTGCAGGCTGCTGAAGTAACTTTTGGAATACTCTCTAGATCTTTCTTTCCTTTTATACTTGGAATAGTACTATCTATAATGGTGGCGGTGTTGATCACATTGGTAACGCTATTAGTAGCACTAGTTGACATCATTGTGGAATGAGCAAGAGCAATTGTCAGCTTCAATGGATGGTTGCCACCTTTATCTGACTCGCTATCCTTTTTGCACTGCCATCTACTTTCAAGTGGAGACACAATATGATTGGGACTTCCCATGGTGTTTTTAACTTCGGCATTTGTGGTCTTGCAATCTTGAGTAGAGCGTCTCCCTTTCTTGGTCCTTGTGGCCTTTAATGGTGTTGTATCAATTTTCAGCTCTGGTTCGTTATCATCAAAATCAAATACATTTGTAGCGTCTTTAACAGGATTTGTTACTGGAGCAGTCTTGGAAATTTCTTCCACCATTTTCTTTGTACTAGCAAAGCTTTGATTGTCAGTGTTATTATCTGCCACCTCGGAAATTTGTTGTTTGCCCTCTGTCAAAGCATCGTTAGAAACATCACCATCCATTTTAATATTCTTATTACAACCAAATGGTAATCTTTCAATTTTCACCACTGGACTTGACATTTCTGATTTTGGAGAACTCAGCGGTGACAATGCTTGTCTGGGTGACATTCCAGCTCTGGGTGACCTTGGAGATGTTCTTGACCTTGGAGATGTAGTTCGTCCAAGTACACCTGAGTTCAATTCTTTGTAGTTTTGAGCCTTGCGACCTCTACGAGAGCGTTTATCTGTACCATTACCACCTTCATCGCCAGATATTCTTAAATTATCTCCATCGTCATGCTTATCTTGGTCAAAATTGTACGGCTGTAATAACTTCTCTTCATTCTCCTTCTCACTAGCATCTCCTCCTTGCAGATGATTTTGCAAATGAAAACCATGGTCAACTGCATTATAAACTGGTGGATAAAAGGTGCCAGGTACTTCAACTTGGTGATTTACTTTAGCATTGGCCTTCTGCTTCCTCGTCTTTCTGTAAGGCTCTGGCTTTTGAATTTCTGGAACTTGCTTAGGAAGACCACCATATTTAGGATCCTGCATCAGGCCAAACATTGGTGGTTGCACATTTGGAATAATTGGAGCTTGCTCAGTCGTCACAACTGGAGGTTGAGCAGTTTTTAAGACTTGTGGACAAGGTGTATTTGCTACCTCGGCATCTTTCACTTCATTTTGAACTTTGACATTTTCTTTTGGCTTTTGATGTCTTCTAGACTTTGGTTGTTTTTCCTTATGCTGGACTGGTTTTTCTACTGGTGCTAGAGTAGAAATAGATTGAGTCTCTTCCACAGGTACTGAAACCGGATCGACTACATGAGAAGATGGAACAAGGGTTGTAGGTACCAACTCTTTATGAGGAACAGGCAAAGCAGTGTCTGTTGGTACAGTCAAATGGATATCTTTTTGATTATCAAGTATATCATCTGTTTTATTAACACGTTCAGGTAGAACCTCATCTTTCTGATTTTCAATTATTGGTGATGCAGATGTATCTACCACAAGTTCATTCTGTTCAAGACTTGTATCCCTTGCATTTGACTCAAGAGTTATCTGTTCTGTTTCTATGACAACATTTTCTGGAGCAACCACTGGCTGGCTATCGACTATTGGTGCTTGTTGTTGCAAAGGTTCTATAAATGTACTGTTCTTCTCGTCCATTGGCAAAATTGACAAAATTGCAAGATCAGTTTCATTTTGTGCTTGCTCAGTTAACTCAGACTCCTCAGTGACAGTTTCAACTGCTGCGGTGGTTTCATCAATAATCAATTCTCCTTCTGGGTAATTGTCTGGCTCTGGCGTAACAACAGATGTATTTTCAGATAATTTTTCGAGACTGGAAACTGCCTCTAACATTATCTCTTCCCTGGATTTCTCAGGTATTTCTGGTTTGTCAGAGACTTTCGCTTTTCCCTTTTTGCTTTGTTTGCCATATGTGAAATGGTTGTCATTTTTATCTGCATCCAAAGCAGGCTTTGACTTCTGACTCTCTGAAACAATCTTGCTATTCTCCTTTTTAGATATATCATCTTGAAGAGCCATCATTCCATCCCATTTCTTTTCAGCCAATGAAATCTCTTTCAGAGAATTATCAGTAATTTTCTTTGATTTGTCTTCTTTCAACTCTATTTCAGCCTGACAAACAACCAGATCCTGTTTTACTTTCCCTTTCAGACCACTTCCAGCCTTCACCGGGCTGATGAGACTAGATTTACTACTTTCATCGTCTGATTTTCCCATATCGATACCCTTAGGACTAGCAAATGCCAAGATGTTTTTGGCCTCATCTTTGCATGCTTCTTTAACATGTTTTGGACTAAACATACTAGAAATATTAGGATCATCAAGCTTGACATCATCAGAGGTTGGGCTCAGTAGACTGGCCTTAATGGTTTCTTCAGGTTTTTCAGAATCTTGTTTACCGGTCTCCGAGTTCTGCAATTTTTTCAGATCACCTTTTAGTCTCATTTCAGTTTCTTCATGAGATTCTGAGCTGGCATCATCAGATTTTCCTTCTGGTGAATGTCTATTTTCAAGTGATTTTTTGCCTTCAGGCTTATCTTGTTTATTGGCAGCGGCCTTTTTGGCCATTTCTTCCTTAACCTTGAAGAATTCAGCAAAAAGAGGCTTGTCATCTTCTTCTTCCTCTTGGAAATCAAAAACATCATTCTGTGCAGATTTAGCCAATCGTCCAACAAGTTCTTCCAGTTTGGGACCATTTTCCTTACCATTTATTTCTGACAAAGCATCCTTTTTCTTTCTTTCCTTCTTCTTGGGAGTTTTTTCATCTGATTTTATAGCACTTTCTTTCAAGTCCTTTATCATATTTTTCTCTTCGTCATCTTTCTTTTCCTTCTTCTTCTTTCCTCTTTTCAGACAATTATCTCCATATTGCTTTTCATTTTCAAGCAGAGGAAAATCTTCAAAGAAACCAAAACCAATTTTGTATCCTTCATCTTTCTCAATTTTGTTGCTTTGTTTCTTAAAGGGACCGTTGTCCATTTCAAGTTTGCTAGTAACTTTCTTTATAACGCCATCATCAATTTCCTTTTTGTTCGGCTGCTTTTTCAACACATTGTTCGGCTGCTTTTTCAACACATCATCTATTTCAATTTTGTGACTAGATTTTTTAAGCAAATCCATATCATCTTCTTTTCTTGGTGTCTCAAAAGATGATTTTGGAACAGATTCAATAGAGGTAAAATCGTGTTTCTTTTTACTGGTCTTTGGTTTGGTATCATCAGTTTTCTTCAAATCCTTGTCTTTCTTTGCATCACCAAATGATTTATTTTCATGATATAAATTATTGTGTGTCTTGGCCTCTTTATCCGTGTCAGTTTCGCTCGATAGAGAATGCTCATGTTTCTTGACTTTATTTTTGGTTTTCTCGTGATCTGGTTTGACAATTTTATTTGATTTTGTAGATTCATGTTTTGATGGCTTTTCTAGTTTGTTCATGTTGTTCACCAGTTTTTCTGCCTGACTTATTTCTTCTTCATCAAGATAACCCAAGTTTTTATGGCTTTGAGATTTTCCCTCTTTTTTGCTATGCTTTACCAAGACCTTTTCTTTGGCATCTTTTGAGTCGGTGTGATGAATTAAATTTTCTATTTTCTCAAATAATCCTTTGCCATCTTCACCCTTCTTAACATCATCTGATTTCAATACATCATTCTTTTTTGACTTCTTTTTGATCTTTTCTTTTTTCTTGATTTCATGATCACTCTTTTGCCCAATATCTTCATTGCGGATCGTCTGAGCAATAACTCCTGTGCCAACAGTTACGCTCGGCTTTTTCGTTTTGTTGATTTCATGATTTACCTTCTTTGTCAAACAATTCTTTGGTGTAAGTGTCGACAAATCAGGGAAACTTGAGTCTGAGTCTGTGTCAAACAAACTTGGATCTGATAGTATGGATTTCTTGACAGGTTTGGACTCTGGTTTCTTCATATTTGCTTTTCGACTAGGTGACATCATTGGATTATCAGAATCGTCAGTTGTTGTATCAAGTAATTTTTTGGCTGAACCTTTTGAAGGTACTTTTTGTACTGACTTCTTTTGATTCTTCAACTTAATTCTATCAAAAATATCCATATCGCTGTCAATATCATACAGATCTGACTCGTGGGTATCCACATTACTATGATTCGGCGGAGTTTTGATTTCGGATTTCTTTTTTGGAGTTGATTTTGGTTTCGGTTTATTTGAAATGTTTTTCTTCTTTTTCTGTTTATCTAATAACTTCTCATATTCGCTATCGCTATCGTGTTGGATTAGTGGTTTCTTTGTTTTCTTAGTTTTCTTTGTCTTTTTCTTGGCTGGTGAAATCGGTGGGAAATCAATGTCAGTTTCTGACGAATCAGACGAGTAGATGTCATTGACAGAATGTTTGTTTAATTTTCCTGGTGCACCTTTGCTCTTATCTTTACCCAAAGTAGACTTCTGGAATGATTTAAATAGCTGGCTATCATCATCATCTGAAGACGTTGATGTATCGATAACACATCGTTTTCTCTTTGTGCCACTCTCATGCACCGATGATACTTCTTTACTTGGCCTTGCTACTCTCTCTTCTTCAAAAGCATCAGTTTCCTCATCACTGTCGTGACTGAAATCAGATTCTTCAGTTTCACTGAACTTGGAATGTTTCTTATTGCGACTTTTAGCAAAGTTATTGAATTTATTTTTCATTTCCTGCATTTCTCTTTCCCTATCTTTTTCACTAGATTTCCTTTTGACTCTGTCATACATTGAAGTATAGGGTTCATCCATCCAAGCCGACCAATCAAATTCCACCTCTTGTGGTTTTTTCTTGTCTTTAGGTGAAGTTTTCTCCTCTTTTTTCGTTTCTTTCTTTGGATTTTTCTTATCGTGTTTATCAATTATTTTATTTTCAGATTTCTTTTCAGAGCTGGATTTTTTGCTACTACTTTTACTAGATTTAGATTCCCCACTTTTTTTACGTTCCTTTTTACTGTCAGATTTATTTTTAGACATGGAATCAGTATTTTCGGATGAATTGTCAGTTTTGCCTTCAGATTTACTCTCTGATTTATTTTCAGATTTTTCAGATTTATTTTCAGATTTGTTGTCATTGTTACTTTCTTCCTTTTTCTCCGTTACACTACTATTATCAGACGCAGGCTTACTTGTGCTGGAACTTTTACTTTCCGAACCTCCTTCTTTCTTAGAATCTGATTTGGAACGGTCATCGTCTTTCTTATTATTGTCCTTATGAGATTTGTCTTTTTGTTTATCAATATGCGACGACATTTGAGGTTGTTTGGGCTTTTCCTCTTTACTTTTAGACTTTGTACTACCACTTTCACAGTGTTTGGGTTTATCTTTTGGTTTACCAGACTCTGTCGATTTTGATTTATCATGTTCACTTTTTTCTTTTGCTTTCACCATAGAGCCATTTCCAGACTTGTCCTTCTGTTTACCATTTTCATTTAAACTTGATTTTTCTTTAGATTTTGTATCATCTGAAGATTTGCTCTTTTCAACCTTTTCTCCATTTTTTCCAGATTCAGACTCGGCAGACTTAGTTTTATTATCGGATTCAGCTGGTTTATCTGAAGTTTGTGATTTGGAATCTGTAGACTTTTCTTTAGGATTTTCTGTTATATCTGACTTTGTTTTGACTTTTTGTTTCGTCTTATCTATAGATTTTTTAGAGGCATCATGACTAGATTTACTTTTATGTTGGTCTTCGCTTTTAGATTTGTGTTTCGAAGAATCCACACTTTTACTTTTAGTCTTTGAATTGTCGGATTTAGTTTTGTGCTTGTTCTCAGTACCTGACTTATCTTTTGACTTGTCACTTATTTTAGATTTCTCCTTCGGCGGTTCTGACGGCTTTTCTACTTTCGATGGTTCTGCCTGTTTCTCAGACTTGTCTGCCTCAGATGGTTTTTCCACTTCTTTATTATCCATAGATTTCACCTCCTTTTTATCATTTTCTGAAGTTGATATAGATTCTTTTGCCTGATTGTTTTGACTCTCTTTAGACGTATCTACCTTTTCCGTTGATCCACTTTTAGAAATTTTGGATGAATGAGATTTTGTTTGTCCATCTTTATCAGTTTTATCATCTTTTCCTTTCGACGAGTCTTTAGGTTTATGAGTAGATTTTGCCTTGTCCTTCGATTTCGACTCAGTAGAACCTTTGTTTTCTTTCTTATGTAAATTGTCAGTTTTGCTACTTGACGATTTCTTCGATGAAGAACCATCACTTTTCTTTTCTCTTTTTGTTGTACCATGCTCAGACTTTTTATCAGATTCCTTTTTTGTCTGAGATTTATCGTCATCTTTTCCTTCTGATTTAGACATATCTTTTTTAGCGGGCTCTGGTAATGGCTTTAGAGTTTTATCACTTTTAACCTCACTTTGTTCGTTATTGTCAGAAATGCTTCTATTCTTATCGCCATCGTGATCTTTATCCTTTTTATCGTTGAATCCTTTGTCTTTGTTTACCGAGTCACCTTCGGTTTTCTCTTTCTTTTTACTCTCTTTATTCTTCTTATCATTGTCTTTCTTATGTTTATCAGATTTAGCACTATCATGATTAGGAGAATTGGCTTCAGACTTATCTTTTTCTGGAGACGACAATTTGACTTTCTTAGGTTCAGGACTTTCAGAGCCACTTTTATTGTCAGATTTATTACATGAACTATCACAGACGGATGAAGCACTATTATTATCATTGTTTTTAGCCTTATCTTTCTTAGAGTTAATCTCATTTCTACGTTTACCAGGATGAACCGACGCTAAGTCCATATTTGATTCTTCATGGTTATTATCATTAGTCAAAGATTTATTTTCACAAATGTTTTCAAATACTGAATCACTTTTAACACCAGAATCAAATTTTGTTTCTATTTTCAACATGTCTATAGATTTAGGTGGGGATTTCTTTGTTTTAGTGTCCAGTGTATTGTCAAATATTTTATTGTTTAAATCCAAATGTTCATCAGTATTTTTACACACTAAATCCTTTCTTAAACGTGGATCAAAATTAAGTTTGGAATCAGACGGAGAAATACTGTCCATTTTATCAGAGGATTCTATCACAGATTCGACAAGTGTCCTTGTCGATGAAATGTTTGTTTTATTTACTCCATTATCAATTGAATTAAATCTCGGTGAAAAACTAGATGAAATGTCATTTTGTAATTCCATTCGATCAGTTAAACTAAAAATTCTATTGTCATTATTATACGAACACATGTCAGCAGTTTGTCCTTCCTGAGAGTTCTGATCTTGTAAATAACTTTTTCCTGAATTAGGTGACAATGAAGTAATTTGTTTATCGTCAGTTTTAACACCTAATGGAACAGTTGGTTGAGTATTAACGGATAATGTAGGGAATGACGATCCGCCATTTCCAAGACGACCAGCTAATGATCCTGGTAATGTAGCCAATGGCATCTCTTTTGCCTCGGCTTTAGTTCGTAATGTCACATTATTTGATGAATCATCAGCATTTGAAACAACTGATTTTGAGTGGGGAGAATACTTCTCATTTATTTGTTCAAGTCTTTTAGAATCCAAGTCAAATATACTACTACGGTTTATTATCGTTTTCACTATTTCCGAGGAAGGTTTTTCTCCCTTTTCAGTCTCTTCAGTACAAATTCCAACTGAATCTTGACGTTTCTTAATTTTGAACTTTGAATAACTTTTTGCTGGTGGGTTTGAAGAAGAAATATTTATTCCAATAGAACTTGATGACATATTTTCAGTCGCGATTTTCGATGACTGAGTTGTAATAGGAAGCTGATTTAATTTCTCGTCAAGTTTACGAATGCGTTCATCTAATGAAAAATCGTCATTATGATCACTACTGTCTGATAATACTTCATCAGCCTCTGCCTCAACAGGAGGCTTATCTACTTCCATTTCTTGATTTTCCGATCCTTCAATTGTTGGTTCATTGGAATTTTCTTCTGGTATGTATGTCGGTTCCGGATTCGACAATGTTTGTGACTCTTCCGATGTAGTGTCATTTGGTGACATTTGTGGTGATTCATTTTTACTTCCACTACTCGGCGGAGAAAAGCACGGAGAATTTTCTTTGGATAAATCTCCTGAATTATCTGAATTTGAAGATGTACATTTCATAGGAGGAGTAAATTCTGCGAATTTCGGTAATGGAAGACTAACCTCTTCTTCAGTTTTTTGCTTTGGCACACGTGGATCTGGAATATCAGTTACAAGAATATCTTCTCCTAACGGAATCATCACAGGACTAGAATGAAATTCATCTTTACTTCTACGTTTATTAGTCTCTGTCTTCTTAATAAATAATGAACTAGCTATATCACTAGATTGTTCTGATTCACTTAGTCTATGTTCAATATTTTCAAGAGACAGGTGTCCTGGTAATGGAGTACGCGGAGAAGAATGTCCACTAGAAAGACGACGCACACTTCCTACAGACGTAATTGAATCTGTCCTTATAACATTTTTAGCAGTTTCATCATTGTCACTACTCATGTGTTCATCTTCATTTTCTCGTTTGTGTCTATACATTCTGTTCTTATTTTCCTCAAAAGAATCGGTCTTTTTTCGTTTTTTCACAAATGATGTTGGTACATCTTTCGGAGATAATAATCCCTGCGGCGTTGACATATCCTCTTTTTCATCCTCATAACTGTACATATCATTCTTTTTCGACATTGTTTTTACACTTTCCTCCTTCACAGTAATTTCCTCCATTTTACGCATAGCTTCCATTTGTTTACGATAACTTTGTGAAACATCATAAGATTTATCTTTCTTAGGTCCTAATATCACATTTCCCAATTCACTTTGAAGCCTTTTTCCCGACCAAGGATCAAGCCTCTGTCGTTTGGACGAAGATTTTTTCCCACTATCTAAATCCAAATGTTCATTGTCACTATTACTAGCATCCTCTAGCTGTTTCAGTTTTTCTATTAAAAGTTGCTTTTCATGTTGAAGCTTTGATAACTCCCCTCCAGTCATAGATCCACGATCGGAATCACTACTATTAGAACTAGCAAGTCCTTCTCCCTCTTTCATGGGAGTTCTCGCCAGCATTTTACCACTGATTTCTGACTGAATCTTTTTCATTTTCTGATATAAGTCTCTCTTTGAATCTGATATTGATAGTTTTTCATGACTTCCATGACTTAATTGTCTATCAACTTTTCTTAACAAAGCTTCGTCTTTCGATAATGTATCTCGTGAAAATGTATCTTCATATGAACGCTTCCTTGAATATCTCTCTTCTGAACGTGATAATGATTCTTTCCTATGAGCACTAGAATATTTAGAAGTCCGTAATTCTTGTATATCAGCTTCAGTTATATCAAAGTCATCTTTTCCAGATCGTTTATAGTCACTGAATTTGCCGTCCATTTCCGATGGACTTTGTTCATTGGATGAAAAATCTTGAGTGTCATCTCCACCAAGAGGAGTTGGTGGAGTATTCCTTTCAGAGTCTTTAACTCTATTACGAGTTGGTGAATGACTCCAACTTCTGCCACGGTATGATCCTTCTGGACTAGCTTCACGGGAGCCAAAACGTTCTTTGTAATACAATTCATCTCTGGATTTATATTCATACGCTTCATCAGGATTACTTCCTGGGCTTCCAGGGCCATATTCTACGTAACGTGATTTATAGTCTCTATAAGAATCTCCGTACATATCATCACTATATTGATCTGGACTACAGCTACGTTGGCGCTCACGTTGAGTTCTATAGGCATGTAAATCCGACTCAAAATCTCCTTCACTGTATGGAGTTCCACCTCCTTGACTATACTCATCATAAGACCTGCAAAATATGAAAAGAAATTTTTAATTTTAATGTACCGGTAACACAAAAAACAACTAAAAAGGCATGCAGACATATACATGAGGCCATATAAAGCATATCTCAGATTCTCATTCCCTCAGGCTTTAGATTTTTCAAAACTTCAAAAACAATTTATTTTGAATTGCTGTTAATATTTTGGTCATTTTCTTCAATTACTATGAGATTTTTCACTGCACTTAAAAAAAAATAATACACTATAAATTCACCAACTTGCCCTTTAGTTTGGATGAAAATCTAGGATTTTTATTGGCCTTATAAGCTTATATGATGTCACTGGTTATTTATGCTATCACCAAGTGTTCATGAGGCCATCCTTAAATAAAGGGCTACGCCGAGCGCAGCATGATACGACCGCAGCATGTCAACCACTGAAATTTGGACAAGTGTAAACTAAAATTAATGTGGACACAGTAATTTGGTGGACACAATAACTACCTTGTCACAGATATTAACTGGACACAAACTAGTGAAAATAAAAATTAGCTCTTTTAATCCCTTATTACTAGGATATTGTAAGAGCTAAGAAATTCTGTTGACTACCATCAAGAAAAATCCAAAGAAAAAACTCAGGTTGAAATCCAATGAAAAATAAAGATTTCACATATTTGAAGTATTGCAATTTGGCCCCTTTGACCCATTATAGCTTGGAAACCAAAGAGCAATGCAAAATATACTACCATATCACTGAAAGCTTAAAATGAGAACAATCCAAAGATAAAAATCCCACCAAATTTAATGAAAAATACAGACTTCACATATTTCTAATGATTGCAATTTTGACCTCTTTGACCCCTTAT
>MJUU01069276.1:251170-264749 GCA_002080025.1 Modiolus philippinarum | reverse complement strand
AAAACTGTGCCCAGCCTTCCTTTTGTGCCAAAGAACATTGTGTTAAAATTTCATAAGGATTGGTCAACTTAAACTAAAGTTATTGACCAAAAACAAAAGTGTCTAAAGACAACGACGACAACGACGACAGCACCATACCATTATACGACAGCAAAAATTTTTGCGGTCGTATAAAAATTGTTTGTTTACTTTTTATCGACCTACTCATAAAGATCCTACCTACTCAAAAAAATTTTGTCATTTCACAGAGGAAAAATTTTTTTATTCTATTTATAGCACATTTTCTTTAAAAATTAACCCTTTTTGATATTTTTCAAGAAAAAAAAATAATTCACCTACCTACCTACTGACATCCAAAATTATTAGTCGATAAACAGCAAACAACAATTTTTTAAGGATGGCCTCACCCTATTTTGTGTGTAAAGTTCAGGAGAGGTGGTCTTGCTTTATAGTGGTCTTCCTGTTGTTGCTTAACATTTACTTTCAGGCCTCTGATCCATTTAAAGCAACTTTTTTTAAGTTTCATTTAAATAAACTTCTGATCTTTTCAATTGCATTCTATGAGTATAACAAAACTTGGTAGTTGGCAGTTGGAGCTAACTTGAGCTTACGAAAGACTTGTTATACCAAAATTTCACATGCTTAGATATGTTTCAAGCTAGTAGTCTAATCTATACTTAAGCGTTCCTTAGAGTAAGAGTATGCAACTTCTTTTGAGAGCTAACAACACTGTGCAAGATTTTCTTAATCATTAAAATTATGAATGTATTGTTTATGTCTGATTTGTGACATCTTTCTTTCTATACTGCAACACTTTGCAGAACACAGCTGAACTTCTTTCTCATAAACTTGTTTGTTTTTTGGGGGCTTTTTTAAACTTGTGTAAAATTGCTTCTATAACTTGTGCTTGGCACTGCTTATTGTTCCTAGCATAAGCTCAAGCTTTCCATTTAGTTGGAAACTTGGTGTTTTTGAGTCTTAAATATGACCGTCAATTTGACATCATTTCATGTAAATCTTAAATAAATTTAAACTGAAGTACATTTTTATTGATGTTTCTGCTCACAAAGCAAGATAAATAAATGTTTCAAGTATTTTGTAGAACAAGCTGAACACCAGAACAATACCCAGTCATACTGTTAGGGCTATTCCAGAAATAATTGTATGGGGGCAGGGTGGGGTGGGGGTACAAATATTCAGAACATATAATGACAACTGCCATTGGTGGCTGTAGAGCCAAAGGTTTGTAAAATAAATTGTTGTATTCTAAGAATAATACATACCTTTGTCTTCTATAATCATCTGGATAATCTTTACTATATCCGCGCCCAGACATATAGCGGTGGCCGCGCCCTCCTCTGATAAAACCTCTACTTCCTCGCATAAATGGAAATTTTCCACGGCCCCTACAAAAGTAATGAATAAAAATGAAATTACGAATCAATCAATGATATATGAATGTCATTAATACAGCTAATAAATTAACACAGTTTTATAATCAGATTTATTTATTTGTAGATATTAGGCTGAATAGAATACCATATACCAGAATAAGTTACAGAACAAGTTCATATTTTTGTATCTATGACTCTTGACAAAAAGACTTCCAAAACTTTGCTGACATTTAAATGTGCCTATTTTAAGGTAGATTGATCCTAATGAAAATATCAGACAGAATTTTGTTATTTTAAGATATTTTGTAGGTATTGGGTCCATTTGTTAAAAAAATAAAATAAAAATGATATGTCTCCGATAATCTTTACCTGTTATCAGGCTTTGAAAATCAGGCCAATATGAGTATTTTTCAGCAATATTTACAAAGAATATATAGGGAACTGTGAGAGCATGCTTTTTATTTAGCTTTCATATGAAATAAATATCAGACAGATTTTTTTTCACTTTTTGATATTTTAGAAATATATGTTTAAGCTATATGTTGAGCTGAAAAAATCTACAGGTCACTGTTCGATTAAGAGAGATATTTTATATAGTTTACGAAATAGACAATATTCACGGGAAAAGGGAGCTAATTCGCGGGAAAGTGTATGTCAATCTATTATTAGTTCACAATGAAAAGGCCAATAAAGAAATATTCTGGCTTGAAAATCAAGTCAATGCCGAATCCGATTTGTGTTTCGCAAATGCGCCAATAGAATGTGCCGTGTACTAGTGTCGATCTACCTTAAATGCCAATAGGTGCTGGTCTGATTTATAATATTTGAGTCAATCTAGTTGACTGCAAGAACAATTTATCATTGAATTTTACTTAAGCGCCCTGCTTTTCAAAATAATCCACAATCATTTTATTCATTCTAGACTTTTGCAAGTTGCCTCTTTCACATTTCTTTTTATTTCTTATTTAAGCATTTCTATGTACAAAAACATGAAGTTCAATAAACAAATGATTTTGAAAACTATATTATTATTTGTACATGTATTCTAAAGTTAGCAAAACTAATTTGCCTGACCCTAGAAATATTCTAAAGAGTGATTTAAAAAAAAAATACCTACATGTATTGGTCACAAACTCACTGTGTCAATAATCAACATGTGTAAATTCTATAATATTTAACTATCTGTATCAAATGTACAGTTACACAGTAAAATGGCAACTTTTCAGTAGCTGTGTAAAAGGAAATGAAACTAATTTTTTCTACGAAAACATCTTTTCCTTCTTAAGTATGTATTGTACTTAAAATACTGGTGATATGATACCTAAATAAATTTGGCCAAAAATAGTTCATCATCGACATGCAATTATGCTAGATACATAGATTTTTATCTAAAATTTACCTTTCTACCCACTGGCCATCCCCACTTTGTTGTCTTTGGTAATTCCAGTTAGAACGCTGGCCTGGCTTCAACTGTCCAGATTTTTCCATTTTTTCATAGAAGTCTGTCTGGCAATCTCTACTCGCAAAGTCGATCTGGAAAAGAAAAAATATTATTCAAATTTTTTGGCTGTTTAAAAGTTTTATGAAATATATTTTTTCTTCTGTAAATAAGACAGAATTTTATAAAAAGACAGAACATGAGTCACAATAAGACCTTGATATCCAAAATTCCATTCCTAGTTTACATAATTAGTGACTTACGAGATAGATTTGTTTCCTACAATGAATACCTATCAATAATCCTCGGTTATAAAATTATACATGCTACATTTTTCAAGATTTTAATCAGTAAAGCAGAATACATCTTCCCATCATTAATAATAAAAGTCATTATCAGTATTCGATAGGGTATCTGTTGGAAAAGAAATAATCTAGAAAAAATTGCTCAAGTATCGATCATAAACTGTGTAAAATATACTGAAAACTTAAATATCATTACAGATTTAATCTATGGCATTTCCCCAAGTGTTTCAGCAGATCTGAAAATCAATACGTCAGAACAATCAAGGAAAAACTTACACAACGATTCTACGATCATCTTCCATATGCATAAAATGGATTAAAATGCTTCTCCAGTAGCAAAGAATCTAATTCGTAAAAGGACGCAGTGAATAATAGAATACTTCAACACTATCATGCCATTCCTTCGACAGGTGTTAATTAACTAAAAATAACACTACCTTTGTTATCATGGCAACCTTTTGATGACAATGGTAATGTTATTTTAGCCTGTTTAAAGTCTTCCAGAATTAATTCGAAATGGAAATAAGTTGCCATCTTTTGATTCAGATCAATATTCCCCCCTAATATATCAGCAAGGTTCCCCTCTATTAAACTATCAGTCTTTTCCTTAACAAATAAATGCCTTCTTGTGTGAGGAAATGTATAAATTGCAACCTTGTTTATATATCTATACACATTTATATGGTAAATTTTATTTGTTTTTCATATCAAACACAAAAAAGATCATTTTTTCCTTGAAATAATGCTTTGCATTCAAAGTCAGCGGGAAAATATTGATTTTTCTCCAGTGCAGCTTTATAGTGTGAAATTGATAGGATAGGTTTATTTTGTCTACATAGATACACAACATCAATATTATAACCAGAATGATGTAGAAAAGTGATCTGCTGAATCAAAAAGATACAGCTACTGCTTAAACAATTTTAGTCACATCATCTTAAGTTAGTCTATCTTCCCTGTTCATTGTATGTTAAAAGTGCAAATTACTGAATTGGAAATGCTTATATTCTAGTGAAGGTAGTATAATGTTGAATGAATAATTAATTGAAGAACAGTTGCCAAATTTTGGTTTTACCTCCTTCATAGTAAAAACATTATTAAAATATCTCTATTTGTTGGATACTTTCCCGGTATCTTTAAGAACCAAACAAATTTTACCGAATATCACAATCATATAGATTACACCACAAGATCCCGTTCATTACCATATTTTATCCACTAGAGATAGTTAAATTTTAAAATTTTAATTGCGAGGCTTGCCGAGCATTTTAAAAATTTTAAATTTAACTATCGAGAGTGGATAAAATATGGTAATAATCGGGATAAAGTGGTGTAATATTTTTCTCTAATGATCAATGATAAACACCGACAACTGTATTCCAAATAGATTTGGCGGGAAATAGCACGGGGCTTTATTCAACATCCGTTGAATAAAGAAAATTTATCCAACGGGTCAAAAGCGGTTTAAACTTGACATATCATTAGAGAAAATAAAATGAAATGCTTTAACTGTAACATCTACATTCATAGTGTTACAGACTGACAGGCAGACAACAGAAAACCTATATATCCCCAACAGAAACAAGATGTGTTTGTGAAACACTACATATGCCCCCAGCACTAATTTTTTTACCTCTGTGACCTTGATCTTTGACCTGACCTAATTTTTGGGGGCATATTTATGTTCCTCTTAACTAGACCTATACACCTGCCAAGTATGATAAATCTATCTTGAATAGTTCAAAAGTTATAGCCAAGGTTAAAGTTTCAGATGCACAGACAGACAAACAGACAGGACAAAAACAATATGCCCCCAATATGTCCTCGATCTGGGGCATAAAAATAGCCATTAGATAAAATATCCTGTAGGTTTGTGTTTTCCACCATTATACAGTTGAACTTTGAACACTCCAAATGCAATGGCTTCATCACCATGGATGTCTCGAACCCTTTTTGCAGTCCCTTTGTTCAAGTCTGAACATAATTCAACCAAAATAACTCAAACACCCGCTAGATCAAACAGTATTCTTCAGTCCCTCCAGAGTTCAAGTCATCGAAGTTTGACTGTATATTTATTTGCTTCTGCTTGCACTATCCCCCCACCCTCACCCCAACAGACCAAATCTATGTAAAGCTAATAAACATACCTGAATTTTCTGTCCATTAAGAATTCTATTTCTCATTTCATTCAGAGCAAACTGTGCGTTTTCAAGACTGTTGAAGAAAATCAGTGCTTTTCCACGTTCTCTGTCTATCACCATGTTCGACAATGGGCCATATCTAGCAAACTGACGGAAGAGGAAGTTTTCTTGCACAGTATCTGCCAAGTTGTCAACCCATACACAGTTAGTGGGCATACTCTTCCCAAATCCAAGCTAAATTACAAACGATTTTGTTGTAAACTTCTGTTTTATGAGTGGTTAAATAGGGATTCGGTCATAACAATTCGGACAGATTACAATTATGCATATACTATTTCATTTTGTACTATACATGGCAATATTCTCATATAATAGCATTTAACCCTGTACCTCATTCTTATGCCACTACATTTTTAATGTACATTTCATTAATTTACATACTCACATGATTACATTTTCATAGATGCCAACCCCTTTTGACTAATTCAGCAGCACCCCTATTTTTTTTCAGAACATGTAATTTTGGAATTTTTTCTGTTATCATTTTTAATTTATAAATTTTATGAATCCAAATCAAGCACAACACATGATGAATGGTGAAATCTCCCTTGCTGTAGGGGCAAATCTGTGTATAATTTCACCAGACTGGGTGATTCAACTCAACATATTGTCCTAACATTTTCATTATTGCAAAAGCTGCTTCCTCAATCGGATGAAGAACGGCAACAATAAAATCTTTGTTTTCCAAAATTGATCAGTGACCATCAGGAATCCGTTATTATCAGATTATTTACCATAACACCGTCATAATGACCAGAAATTCGTAGAAATTAGGGAAATATTGTAATGGTTGGCATCTATGCATTTTACAATGTATGTCATTCTCATATAATTACATTTAATATTCCCACATCATAACATTTTCTATACCTAATTCCAAAGTCAATACATTTTTTGTGCCCATTTAATATTTTGGTGGCATTACATTTTTATACTGTAATATATTCTGATAGCGTATTTTAACACTGTATCTTATTCTGATGTCATTGCATTTTAATGAACATTTAATATTCTAACGGCAATACATTTTACAACGCACCAAATAATCATTATGTGATAACATGTTATTGTGGAAGTTATTTGTAAATTATTCCAGTATCATTAAAAATAATTTTATTATAAACCTATTACGATTGACAGCAGGATATGCTAACTTTTTCCAAATCCTTCATAAGCCCAGTCAATCCAATGCAAAGTGTGATATTACAAGAGAAGAGCGTTAATGCCTGGAGTAAACAATTGCAAAGTCTGAATTTTGTCGTACTTGAAAAATAACCATCTAAATCTTCGTAATTATTTTTTCACCTTGTGTGTTAATCATCTAAACACCTTCAACCCATGGCAATATGTTCTAATTTCATTAATACTGTTAATATTTTATATTATTCATGCCTGGGACAATGTATGACACATTAATTATACATATCATTAACACCTGCCTATAGCATTATTTTAATTTTAATGTTTATTGTAAAATAATCCTACATTCCACTGCATATTAGTGTCCTTATTCCATTGCAATTTTATAATTTCTTGTGCAAATACAGAAGTTTAACTTTCTCATTTCTTCTGAGCAATAAATCATAATTATGAGGCTTCCAAGAAATTTTATCTCATTTTTATAGATATAAAACACTTAACATTTTTAACTACTTTTTAGTACTTTTTATCACAAATAGACATTAAGAGAATAAAGGGCTAGGAGGGAGCTGCAAGACAAAATATGGGGCGCAATGGGACCATGTTTTGACACAAAATGAGTGTGTCATATGAAGTGAAGAGAAACTATAGCCCTACTAACTCAAGAATATCAAGAAATACATAAAATTTGTTGTCAAAATTCTTAGGGCTATTCCAGAAAAATCTACCACACAGGGGAGTTTTATTTTTTTCTCTTGGTCCTGGGGGTCAGCCTGATGTGAGAACCATTGACTAATGGGAGAAATAATTTTTTTTTTTCTGTTGGTAGTGGGGTCTAAAATATATGGCATCCCCCCTGGATGGTAGATTTAAATGGAATAGCCTTTACAGATTATGCCCAAAGGAAACAAAAGAAATAAACCCATGACTCCCCCTCTCTCCCTCCAAAAATAAAATTCACACAGTAATTTTCAGGCCAAATTTTAGATACTCTCTTGAAACTTTTCAAATCACTAAACAAAACTGTTTAATGTTACCTGTATATGAAAATATGTAAAGTATTCCAGTAATTAGCATAAGCTTTTTCAATCTAAATTTGACTTCATTTCACCATTTTTGTAGAAATAAACAAAACAAATTTAAAATATTTGTAAACAACAAACGAATCCTTGATATAAATACAGTTTATTTTATAATCCTAAGACAAATCAAACACAAGGCGATTTTCACAACAGGATCTTGTTGATAAAAACAATATTCCCGTCATCTAGGGCAATTAATCACACTATTGAGGTTTAGTTCACTCCCCATAGTCAATGTATTGCCCCTATATCAAAATAGTCAATTTTGGAAAAGTTCATATACAGGAAGTTGTTTATCTTTGACCTAAGGGGCCATGCAATAATTGTTATGTATTCAATATAAACTTCCTGAAGAGTTGTACTTTCTGCTGTGTTAAATACTTGACACAGGATATAAGTGGAGTATATTAAGTGGTTAATTGAAGGTTGGTCATCGATTAAGGACACAGTACAAATACACGTCCGCATTAATAGATTTCCTGTGATTTAAAAAGCTACATGTAAGCCAGCTGTACATTTTAATTCAAAATCATACATCTTCATACAACCAAATTTTAAATTATACAGATTTTTTATTCAGGACAAAAGAAAAAGACGATTATTTCTTAACCATACTCTGATCTCAGGAATTTCACAATATTACTTGAATAACTAATGATAAACGTCATTTCTTTTTTTCCATCATAACACAAATGTTTTTAAAATCAAAGATTTTTACTATCGTGTCCAACTTGAACTTTTGCCCTAGACAAGTAACTTCATAAAGCAATTATTTGATTTGAACAAATGTTGAAGAAATGAGCTTTATTTTGGTCACTATAAAACCTACCCTAGTTTCATTCCTCACATTGTTTCCCCATTGTCTGGAGCATGTAGAGCCTTAACAACACTAAAACCTACCTTCAGTTTCATTCCTCCCATTGTTTCCCCATCCAGAGCACGCAAAGCCTTTACAACACTTTTGATATCTGTAAACTGGATGAAAGAGTAAGCAGAAATCGCTCCTTGTCTTTTTACATCAATATCCTACAATGTAAATTACAGAGTAAGTAAAACATAGCTAAGGTAATATATTTTCAAAAATTTATAGGTAGACATTGCATTCATAAGGAAATTTCCCAGCATTACCTCCTTAGACAACACACAAGGATTACAAGAAGTAGAAATTCTATTTCTACAATTAGTCCCATCATAACTGTCTTGAGTCCCATAATAACTGTCTTGAGTCCCATCGTAACTGTCTTGAGTCCCATCATAACTGTCTTGAGTCCCATCATAACTGTCCCATCGTAACTATCTCGAGTCCCATCATAACTGTCATGAGTCCAGTCATAACCGTCTTGAGTCCCATCGTAACTGTCTTGAGTCGCATCATAAATGTCTCAAGTCCCATCATAACTCTTGAGTCCCATTGTAACTGTCTTGAGTCCCATCGTAACTGTCTTTGAGTCCCATCATAACTGTCTTGAGTCCCATCCTAACTGTCTTGAGTCCCATCATAACTGTCTTCCCCATGGACAAAACACTAAGATTTGAAAAGGTAGAAATTCACTGTAAGGGCACAGCTGTTCTAGGATACCAGTGTTTGTGGTTTTTTGTTGTTGACCTTAACTGAGAAACGAAATATCTTATTTCCTAACCTGGTAACAGAAAAAGTCCATGATCAAGTGTGAGGAAAGAAAAATAAAATTAACTGTTTAATTCAACTTCAGAACAGCTACCTGTATATCAATTAAAGTTATGAACTAATAAATGCATAATTTAACACCAATCCAAGTGTAAAATAAAATATGTTCTCATTTAGTCTCTTTGGGAGTTTTCTATTAGAAAATGTATTCAAGTTTGTTCAGTAATAATTCATGCTTGTACTTGAACCATAGATAAGTTGAAAACCCTGTCATGCAGTCATTTTTTCATCAAAGAATTTATTTCACTTGCTGATTTGATAAAAATGTCAATAGAATATTTTTTTTTAATAATTACTTCATAATTTTTTTTAATTTTGGATCAACAATGCATCTACATCCTCCCCCAAAAGAATAATAAGAGTTGTTATTACTCCCCTTTGGGTCATTGTCTCTTTGACACATTCCCCGTTTCCCTTCTTTTTTCTATAATGCATGAACACAAAAAAAGAGGTGATATTTGGTTATCTTCCATACAAATAGTTACAGGCTTTATATTATACAATATATCTATATCTACAATGCCCTATCCATTTGTTCAGATAATATGAAAACTGATGTAAATTTTTTTTCAATATTTATTGCCTTTTATCATTCTGCCATTACTAAGTTTTGTACTCTATAATATTCTCAGGGAATCAAAAGCAGTCAATTACCATACAACTGAATAAGAATTGAACAAAGCAGCCTCATCTTAGAATTATAAAGAATTTTACACATAGCCAATTGACCTCTGCGTGAACCTTTACACTTAACCGTCAAAGAGGTTACTAGGCCATAAAAAGAATTGTTGATGAAAACATTAACTGTTATTCCTGTAATTTATTACCGCAAATTTCTTTGGCCTTGAACTATTGAAATGATTACATACCAAGATCTCTCCATATTTAGAAAACATGTCCTTGAGCTCTTCCATAGTTATTTCTTTCTCCAGGTTGCCAACAAACAATGTTCTTGTTGCTTTGGGATGGTGTTCGTCAAGTTCTGCTTCAGGAGGACGGAACTCTGCATCATCAACATCTAAAATACAAACAATCAAACAACCTTAACATCAAATTGAAAAAAAAAAAAAAAAAACATATCAATTATCTATTAGAATGAAAGAAAACTTGCGATATCTCAAGCAAAGGGCCTCTTAGTCTATCCCTATTTCAAGACTTCTGTGTAATATCAAGTCACATTCATAAAAAGATGGGAAACATTTAAGATTGCAGCCTTATCATCAATTTTGAGGTTCACGGGAGACTTTCATACTTGTGGTCATTTGTATTGTCATTTTGAGCAGGCCGAAAGGATTTGATAAGTAACTTTGATGTTTCTTATTCGCTTGAATGTCAACATTACCATTCCAGAGCAAAACATGTTATTGCAGCTTAATAATCCTTGCAATGAAATTAATTTTCTGTTTGTGACCTGAAAGCCCTGAAATAAAAGCTTTATAAGTTCCACACGTCTTGTAACTGTATACAACAAATAAGGTTATATCGTGTAAAATTGACACAAATATTGCTGTGACAACTTACCTATGCCTTCATGTTCTGTGACTTTGATGGTAGTTCCAAAGAATCGTTTATCCTGAGAGGCTACCCTTGCTTTACGTGCATCCTCAGACCTACAATCAAATTCAGAGAATTTAAGAAACTATCAAGTTTCAGATGTTAAAACACATATTATCTTGAAATATTTATCTTTATGTGAATAAACTGATAGCTTTCTATTTTAACATCTGCATTTTTTTATTTTGAAATTTTGCATCCTACTATTTAACTATTTACTGATTTAAGAAAGTGCTAGGCAGAGCCAAAAACAATATAAACAATGATAAACAGGATGTATTCAGAAATTTGTTGGCACTAAGACAGTCAAATTTACATATTGAAAGCTTACAGCAAAAGGAAACTAAAGAAAAAATCCCATCAACATCTAGATCTGATGAGAGAGAAAAAATTTTGAAGTACTTTGTGAGGTTTGGGCTCCCTTATACCCCTTATTATAAATCAATGTCTTGCTTTAAGTAACAAGTCCCAAAGGAGACATAAGTGGGATAAATACACATCGGAAGTAATTCTCTGTCCTTGCAAAATGTGTATTAGGAGAAACCATTAAGCAAATCTTACTTTTTAAAGCTGACAACAGCGTATCTGCCATCACCATTACCAGATATCTGAACAGCATTCACTTTTCCATACTTTTTATATTCATGGAAAAGTCCATCTCGCAAGCTGGTGTCTAAAAATAAAATTGTTTCAATATCAAAAACTTGTTTTCTTGTAGTTAAAAAAAAACATATCCATACCCTAGAAATGGGCTTCACCAAATGTTACAAGGTCAACTCATTGTCAAAACATTCCATAATAGAATTCATGAGATAAAACCATATGAATTTTTTATTTTGAAGCATGTATTTGCATATAAATCAGTTGTGTAACATCTGCCATGTTGTACGTTTGGGAAAAAAAAAAAAAAACAAAATATACACCCAAAGAGAATAATTACATAAAATTATATAGAACTAAACTTAAACATCAAATACATATTATTTTCTGTATTTATAAATAACCTAACAGGAAAATCCTGTTTTGTCACATAAATTCTCCCCTTTCTGAGCCCCTTCACTGGAATTTTTGTTAAACTATATATCTCTAGCCTTTAACTAATTTTGCATTTGACAGCTGTACCTACGTTTGGCATGTATCCAAGTCAAAAACAGAAACATAATTTATGATATATGACCCGACTAGATAAATTTTATCTCATTATTCCTCCATTTTTATTCAGATTAACATATTTTCCAAAATATTCTTTCAGTCATTTACATATTTTTTACAGCAAACTACAAAAATATTTGATATAATCTTATTACTGTACTTGGCAAAACTTGTCATAGGTGAGCAGTCAAGTGAAACAGATTGTGTGAAAAACGTTAGTATCAATCAGCAAATCTGATGGGAAATCTTAAAATGCATCATTTCATAGACGTATAACTGAACCACCCAACAGAAAGGTTTTTATAATTTTAGTTGAGTCACATGAAAAATTTCAAAATCGCTTTACAAAATGAAGAGTAAAAGTGTATTATCACTCAAGAAACCTATATCTGTATGGCACTTTTCAACATTGAAGGCATAGTGAAAGAAGTTCGCCATATTTAAAACTGTAAACATGGCAATTTACATGACACCTTTATTTTCGCTATTTTCCCCGTTCAGGGGTTGCAAATATTTTGATGCAATGGGCAATTGGGTAGGTAGCTCCACTGATAATTCAAGACTGCACAAAATGAAATTTACTATGAAAACCAAAACAAATGAAATTTACTTTGAAAACCTCAACAAATGAAATTTTCTTTGAGAACCACAACAAATGAAATTTACTTTGACAACCGAAACAAATGAAATTTACTTTGAGATCAACAACAAATGGAATTTACCTTGAGAACCACAACAAATGAAATTTACTTTGCAAACCACAACAAATGAAATTTACTTTGCAACCATGACAAAAATGAAATTTACTTTGAGAACCACAACAAATAAAATTTACCGTATTCCAGATAAAGTGCCCCTGCCGCTATAAAAGCCCCAACTTTAATTTCGTTTGAAATCCTTAAGTGCCCCCCCCCCACAATTCCAACTAGAAACCGTAATTTCCGTATTTATTTCGTACGTTTTCCGTCATTGATTTTTTTATGTTCTTTTTATTGATTTTGCATGCATCTAAATTTCCGGTTATAAACAGTCTAGTTTCCATGTTTATCTTTTCGTTTTGGTACAAACAACTCATCCACCTTATTTTTTACTTCTGTTTGTCAAAAATTTTGATAGTTGAAGCGTTTTAACACTGATTATATTATGTACTTGTGAAAGATTGAAGAATTATGTTACAACAGCTTAGTTTTGGAACCCAGTTTTTGTCCTACTTAATAAGCACCCCCCTTTTCAAATTTTCTTAGCGCCCTGGGCACTTATTACGAGGAATATGGTACTTTGAAAACCACAACAAATGTAAATTTACCTTGAAACCACAACAAATGAAATTTACTTTGAGAACCACAACAAATGAAATTTATTTGTGAACCACAACAAATGAAATTTACTTTGCAAACCACAACAAATGAAATTAACTTTGCAATCACAACAATTGAAATTTACTTTCAAAACTACAACAAATGAAATTTACTTTGAAAATGACAAAAAAAAGCACTAAAATTTCTGGATTTAAAGTATTCAATTTTGTTTGCTTTGTATCATTGAAGAATATATGGCTACAAAAGAATGTATTACTGTGAAAGTACTATTTTTCGTGGGGTTCCAATTTTCGTGGATTTCGTGGTT
>MJUU01069276.1:218659-233522 GCA_002080025.1 Modiolus philippinarum | reverse complement strand
ACTTGTCATGAAATATTTTTAATCGTATTTGAGTCTCAATATATGGAAACAAAACAACATTCAGGCTATTTCTAGTTCTTAAGATCCTATTCAAAAAATACACAAAACAACTTTAATGCTTCTTATTCAGTTCTATTCAGGGATTTTAAAATAAGTTTTTGCATGTACACAATATGTTATTAAGTCGGCCATTGAAATTGAACAAGGCACGCTGTATTATGTTATTCAAATACAATAGACCGATGTCATTAGTTTGAGAATGTTGTTGGCCGCTTGCCAAAGCAATTAAATCATGTCCTAGATCATGTTTATCACCAAGAGCGTAAATAGCTTTAGGGTTGAACAATTCTCCGGTTTCTAAATCAATTTTATCCACGTCTGCAAATCACTTGGAAGGTCGCCAAATACCAGACGAGTCCATTATGAAGGGAAGTTTGTGGGCGATAATTACACCGTTAACATTACATCCTGCAAAATCGTCTGCAAAAGTTACCTTCCTGGTTAGACTCGTCCATTATGACTCATTCTCATATGATGTTTTGCAAGAAATTAGCTCGGCGTGCCTAGATATCCGGGGCCTTGATATAACACAACGAAAGAACAGGGAATACATTTGTCCAACAGTTAAATAGATGGAAAATTCACTCCAAACTTTAGATCCGTTATTAAAATAGACCATACAAAAAGGAAATTAACAGAATTCTGGATTATAATCCATGTAAAATTGAATTTATTTAGTTTAATTTACGTAGTAACTCTAGTTTTTCTTTGGCGAATGAATGATGGCCGCCATGTTGATGGCCTACATTCCATTGTTTGCAATGTACAATATTATTGACACTGGAAATACAGAGTACCAAATAATTGGAATATCATAAGCTAATCTCCTTTTTAAAGTGAAATAAAGTTAAACTAAGTTCTATTTTGTATGATGTTGTAGATTGGATGTACAGAAGTCGTTGTGGATTATGATGACCTTCAACGTTACAGGACAACGCACCTCAACTTGGATAGATTGATATGAAAATCGATCACCATTACCTATGAAAAATAATTAAACCCCTTGTCTTGATTTTATTTAATAGTAATTGTATTAATATTACTGCGTGATGATGGGCGTGGTCAGTTATTGTTAATTATAAAGGGGGATAATTAATTACGTTTTTTTGGAAATGACGTGAAATTGACGTAAGGTTCTTTGGGATTTTTTTATTTTCAAAATGTTTTAATACTTAACATATGTTGATCCTTCAAAACAGGATTGTAATAAATTATGAATATTGCATTAGGGAGTTGTCCAGACTTGACAATACAAGTTTATATGTTTTTCTTTGCAATCAAAAATTAAACAGGTGAGTTTAGTTAAGTGAATAATGCAAGAAGGTTGGTTCAATGCTAGGGGAAGATATGTTCTGCACATATATTATCAATGACTTGAAATGCATGCATAAGTATTTATGCTTTTCAATAGCCATTGAGTTCAATAGAATAATTAAAGCTCTTGCATCATTCAACCATGATGTGTAAATATGGGATGTATGATTTTCTTGCATAAATCATGGTATTCAGTTTTTCTTTTCAAGCCTGAATTGCAGCCGATACAGACTGTGTGAAAACTGGACTCTCATGAACATTTCTGGTAGTGGCAGACCAAAAATAACCAGAAACTTTTCAATGACCATACTTTTAGAGCTATTCTGCAGCTAACTTTCCCTTTCCTTGGAGTTTCATATACATGTAGTACAGGGTTTGTTCTTGGTAAAATGCACAAAAAATTCTTGTTACATGCAAGATTTTTCATGTTTGGTGACAAAAAGAAGGCTACATGGATGCTGGAAAGAATGCATTCTGGAGAAACAAGACTAGTTTTGTCTTGAACTTGCTACAGGGGGAAAAGATGATCATGAACAACAATTAAAGCATCGAACTGATGCAAAAAGATTTCAGGCATGTAGTTGTCCATGGAATAATATAAGTTTCATTTACTCTAGTTTTGTTCATTGATCAAGATCTAGTCAAAAGGGAATCGTTTCTACAAGATGAAGTCCTCAATCTACATGCAATACATGTACTTTGAAGATGGGAACAACATTTGAACAGCTTTAAACAGGTCATGGCAGTCTATGTCGAGAAACATAAACAATGTGGTGAAAACAGAATTATTAAGTTTTTAAAAAGACCAAATCATCTTTTCGCATACTAGTAGGTATACAATTATAGAGACCAATTCAAGCTGTTACTTCCTTTGTAACATTTAAGTTGACCATGAAACATGATTCAGCTGAGCCATATACATTGTAGATACAGAGGTACACCTGGGTATTATTTGTAAATTTAAAAAAAAAACAACTTTACTTTGTTAGTCCTTTATAGCACATTTGTCTGTAACATCATGAAATTTAACAGATTTTCAAAAGGAAGGTATAATAATAATAATAATAATAATAATAATAATAAAAGCTTTATTTAAAGAGGGTTACACAGTTAGTACAAACTAATCTTCCCTGAGGCCCTCAATAACAATATTGAATACACACAAGATAATGCATACGACAATTAAAGAGTACATTGTGATATCAGATACAAAATGTTATACAAATACAAATTTATTCAGCTGGTACAATTTGTTTGTTGAGCAAGTAGCATTTTAGCTTATTTTTAAAAACCACAATATTCTTAGAATTTCACACTGAGCCTGGTAGAGTGTTCAATGTAGAAGGTCCAGAAAAACTAAATGATTTTGTATTTGTTGCATAAATTTATATATATTTTGTGATTATACTGCAATTTCATATTTTCTACTAGTTGACAATAGATTATAAAATACTTTGTATAAAAGTCAAATTTTATAATTTGATGATTAAATTGCTCTTTTAAATATTGAATGACATGTCCCCTTTTCTAACAACCAAGAAGACAAAAGGGGGATGTTCAAGTACAGAAATAACATTTTGATAGTTGGGCTTAAAAAATAATTTGTGTGTGTAGGGTAATATGGTTTTTTAAGTCACTTAGGGTAGGTGTTTTTTTTTACATCGTAGTAATGGGGGGGAACATTTCTGACTTATTAAAAGATCTAATTGGTGTGCTTAGAGTTTCTCATCTCGTCTATTGCATCATAACAATGACTAGCAGTGATACCAGGAAGTTTTGATCAATGGAAATATGAACTAGTTGTACATGTATTTACATGAATATGTATATATTTACATAAACATTCTTAGAGTTTAATATATAATGAAAACGAACTAAATTTCAAAGAAAAATGAGGATAAACATGATAACAATATTATTTTCTTCCTAAGAAACTAAAAAACAGACAACAGCTAAACCAACCTGGAGGGGGAAAGAATGATCACTTAACATTCTTTTTTTTCATGACAGACTTATTGTCAGTGGCGGATTTAGGGGGGGGCCCGGGTGGGCCCGGACCCCCCCTTAGGTCGGATATTATTTAAAATTCCTAGGGTTTTTAAAAAAATTGGGTTCTGGGCCCCCCTTT
The DNA here is from genome assembly GCA_002080025.1 of Modiolus philippinarum. Lineage (NCBI taxonomy): Eukaryota > Metazoa > Mollusca > Bivalvia > Mytilida > Modiolidae > Modiolus > Modiolus philippinarum. The sequence continues at coordinate 230,020 of MJUU01069276.1, read as the reverse complement.
TGAAAAAAATATTGGTCGGGCCCCCCCCTTAGCAGAAAGTCTGGATCCGCCACTGATTGTTCAGTCATGTTTTGATAGATTTTTGGACACAGAAAGAATAAAATGAAGTGATGTATACATGGTAAAATGTAATTACTTATTTTTATATACACCACAGGTTGTTGCCATAAAACTGACAAACAGCCTGGAGCAAAGTTGACCTGATGAACTGAGTCGATTACATGTAACTGGCCCTTTATTTACCAGGTCAAACAAATAGACAAATCATGTTATACAAAAACACAAGATTAAGCTATTAATAATGCAAGACAACCGGGGTACCCCCCCCCCCACACACACACTCATTGTAAATTTTATAATTCAAATTTTTCTGGAGTTGCATTTAGAAACCCTATTTTAAACTTGTTTCACATGTTTAAAGTCTAAGTTATTGACAATTTTGTATGGAGTTTCTATTCATCACAGTCCTTTGTTCAAGAACAAAAAACTTTATTTGTGCGATTTCAAGCAAAACGAATGTGTCTTTTCAGGCCACCAGTAATTTCAATAAACCCACATTTCCAATGCATCGCAATATAATTTTCAACAAAGGACTTCTATTCAAACCTATCTATGAATAAAACTAACAAGTCCTTCAAAATTTTAAGTAACGCTATTTAGCTATTTAAAGTTCAAAATTGGTGTAATCTTTAAAGTAAATCAACATGGCTGCGTTGCCACGTGGAATATTAAAACCAGGTACTTTTGTCATACTGAACATATACCGGTACATAAATTTGTGGTTGAATGTTTGTTTGTGAAACATATAAACATTTGATAAAATACTCATCAATGATTCAATACATATGCATTAGTTTATACCACAATGGCAGGTCCTCATTTCTTTATAACTTAAAATAAGTAAATAAAACAGGATGTAACAAAATGTATTTTGTGAAACACTTATGCCCCCAATACAAGTAGCAGTTAAGAGGCTAGAAAACATTAGCATAAACAGTAATTTATGTGCTTCTGTGAAAAAAAAAATCTATTTACAAATTCTGGTATCAACTGAACAGTAAAAATTACAAGTGATGATTGTATTTGGATACAATCACAGGTATTTGAATACAAACACTGATAATCTCACAGGACCCTTCCCCAATCAAAATCCAGGCATTATTTAGAAACGAAACAGTTTCACATCTCCCCTTTGGAAGCATTTTGAATAAGCTTGGTGCTTCGGTAAATTGATCATTTGATCGCATCAAAAATATTTCATATACACTTCATCAGTACTGGTTCTCCAGAAAGTTGAGGAATTTTTAGAATAGAACCAATTAGAATAGAACGGGATTGCATCAGAAAGTAATAAATAAACATCTCAAATCATAAACATCTCAGAAAGTAATAAATAAACATCTCAAATCATAAAAATCTCAGAAAGTAATAAATAAACATCTCAAATCATAAACATCTACAACATGTACAATGTATATTGATAGTCATCATAACATACAGAACAATAATAACACATGAAGTCACAAAACTTTGTTGGATGCTACAAAACATGGAAGGATACAAAGGTTATTAAGGTTATTGCTGGACAAGTATATATTTAGTTTTACATGAAGAAACTTGATCTTTTTTATAAAATTCTGTAGATATAAAATGTATCAAACATTTTCTCAAGAATGAATTTCAAGTTATCACATCACCAGGTCAAGGTCACAAGGTCAAATATTCTGATTTTCCCACAAGGAATAAAACATGTAAAATATGAAGGCCCTACAACTTTCCATTCAAAGGATATGTTTGATGCAGCTATTCACATGCCAAGGACAAGGTTACGAGGTCAAACATTCGGGTACCAACTGAAAGGCCTTGCCACAATGAATGCACATGCAAAATATGAAAGATACAAAAGTGCTTAGTATAGCATCTATAGCCAATGTTAAAAGGTTTTTGCAGACTAACAATCAAACAAGACGGGACCAAAAACTACATGTGAATGTCCCCTTAATCTTTGATTCTCAAGCATAAAAACAAAAATAAAATTTAAAGTGTCTGTTGACCTCTGTTTGTCATATGCTTATAATGATATGTAACTATATACCTGTATTTTGAGAGTCTCTGCAATTCTCAAGTGTAAAATGTATTTCAAGTGGATCCATTCAAACATTAATAATTTTGAAAGTGGACAAACATAATAAATTGAAGCTAATTATATTGGTCAACTTGTTACATAGAAAAGTGTAAGGAGAACAAAAATAAAGAGCACACAAACTCAGCTAGGCTTTAATAACCAGGTGTTACTGTTACTGATCATCTGAATTGGTACATTCAAACTTACATGTATATCAGTATTTTGGTACACGTACATTCAATTAACATGTGTTCATTATCAGCTTTGTGGGTGAATTTGAATTTAACTTTTTGGGCATAGTACATGTACTAACAGTTTTGTAGGACCAACAGTTTTTTTTTTGCACTGACTGCTGTTAAACCTCTATCATGGTTAAATGACAAGTACATGTACATTAGTACAAATCCAAGGTAAGCAGTATATATCAATTCAAGTTAAGCAGGCAGGTAACAAAGACACGTTTTGGGGTGCAAGACATTAATGAAAGATGATCTATAACATTTCAAAGAAATCCAGCTTATAGGGTCGATTCAATAAATGTGTCCCTACCTGATCTTCTTGGCCAATCAAATGCAGTGATGTTGCGACTGATTCATTATTCGCTTCTATATCAGTAATTGACAGTTCCTTTGTAAAAAGATGACACAATGCTACATTGTGTATGAATGTATACAATATTTTGTCTGTTGCCTTCCACATTTGATGACATTGTGTTTCTTTAAACACAGAAGCTGACAAAAGAGATACAGGTCACAAACTGACAGTGGGGACAGATTTATTGAATCGGTTCTAGAAGTTTTGTGAAACAAATATCTGAAGCAATCAACTTTTACAGATACAGTACACACAGAGTGTTTCAGTTAAAAAACACTGAGGTCTGACATGATTGAAAACACTTACAATTGCTGGTGAAATGTCAGTGTTTACACTGACATTTATGACTTGCCAATATATTTCTATGTAATCAACAACAGGAAGTTTGCTGGTGTTTTCACAGACATTTGCTGGTGTTTATACTGTGTAATATGTGACAGTGGATTGAGAAATAAGAATAGAAAGTTGTAGAGACTGCCAAATTTGGATTGAAGGACATTTTAATGTGTGCATAAACTATTGAGGCATTGAAAGTGTATTGTTGTTTACATTGCCAAAATAATGAAATGTAACAATTTAAATAGGTTTCAAGAAATCTTTCATATAAACAACATCAAGAGTGAGCCTCCTTAAGAGGAAATTTAATATAAGTGAAATTTTTCCCCTTTATGCATGCTGAAGTACTATAGCGGGTTATTTTCACGGGTCAATAATTTAGCGAATTTGAATGAAAAAAGTGTGCCAAAAAATTGAGCGTTTTATATTTTGGCAGATTATCAAATGTCCTCTATATACCAAAATATTACATATATATTCGCGGAATTTATTTTCACGATTTTAGTCAATCCGCGAAAATTACCCTCTTATACGGTAATATCAATCGTCCTCTTCGGTAGTACCAATATCTGGTGTCGTTCCAATACAGTGTTTCAAATATCATATTTTCAATGAAATTCTTTACTGTTCAAAATAATGCTTGATGCTTAGTGTTGGGAATCGGATACAAAAATCATAATTGATTAATCGGAATTATCAAATGTACCTTACGATTCGATTATCTATTAAAATCCGATGCCCTTACAGTGCTTACAGAGTTTGGTTTTAACCATGTTTGTTGTGCGGTTATATTGCATAAATTCAAACATATATCAATTTTCACTGTCCATTTAAAAATGCCTATGTATTTATCATGTTTATAACCTCTTGCTTGAGAACAATTCTAAACAATATACTAAATTAAAAGAACTCCACTTCTGATAAACAATTTTATTACTATTTATCATCCATTCTAGAATTATCAGACAGAAAAATGTTTGATTTTATGAAAAATTTAGCTGACATCCGATTATCGATTATTGAAAATTATGACCGATTAATCAATTTTATGTGAAAATCGATCGATTATTGATTATAATCGATCATCAGAACAACACTATTGATGCTAAAACATTATTAACAAATTTGTAATTGGATGAAAATATTTCAAAAATTACTGGTCTTTGACAATTTCAAGAAATTTCCCAAAGTTGGAACTGGAATCGAAATTCAAACAGTATGTTTAACACGAAGAAATATCAATTTTGATTTCATTTTATTAGGATTCAGACTCTATCCTACTTCTCAACAACTATAAATGATTTTTCTATACCCGCGCTACCTATCGGTGATAGGAGGTATACTGTTTATGGTCTGTGTGTGTGTGCCTGTGTGTGTGGATCCGTCCGTGACATATTTTTGTCGCATTTACCTCAGCAATGCCAATGGTAAAAGGAATAGATCTGAAGTTTTGTCAGAAGCTTTGTATGATCATGCCATATTGTGTGATGTATTTCCAAACCTGTGTAAATACTACATGTACTTCCTGTTTTTACCTATTACACTCTTATATTGAAATTTTTCATCTTGTGTATGTAGTAATGATTTGATATTTGGTCTGAAGCTTTGTTAGGATGAGTTGTACCGTGACTCCCCTTTTCAAGTCTGTCACTCTTCTACTTCCTGTTTGCCAATAACTTTGATTTTTACCATTATAGCCATATATTGAAATTTTTCGTCAAGGATTTTTTAGCTTGTATGTAGTAATGAGTGGGGGTATAATAAGACACCATTCAGGGACAGCTCTTGTTTATCAAAAAAGCAAGTCCAAATTTGGAAAAATACAGAAAAACTAAGAAAAAACAAGATGTATTTCGTGAAACACTTATGCCCTCGAGTAGACGTTAAGTAACATTTAACAACTTTGAACAACAATTAACATCCTTGTGACAAAATAATTTGTAGAAATAAAGTCTGGTACCAATTGAAAAGTAAATTCACACCAAATGATGATTGCAATTACATGCAAACACAGAATTGCCCAATGGATCATGACCCCCTCCAATCATTTTTCAGGAAAACAATTTTTACCCCCTCCCCTTTTTTTGGGCCATTTATAGTTAACTCATTGTGATCAGAACTTTGATTACATGAGGAATATTTTCATATACTTCATCAATACTGGTTCCCCAAAAGTGGAGGAATATACAGAAGAGAAGAATGTAACCCTAGATATTTTAAGTAACATCCCTAGCTTCATCACTGATATATATATATATTAATATCTGTAAAAAGAAATTGAATAAATTAAGAAAATATGCTAAATATCTACAAAACAAATTCTACATTGTATAGATAAAATAAACAAATTCCAACATGGCTCATGTTAATCATCAACCAGTATAATACTTGATAACCATATATTTTGCACATGCCCAAATGGTATTAGAATATGAGTAAACAGGATGAAAAATAACAATGTTTTTAATTTTGTTCGTCTTAGTTTATGAATGAAATAAAGGTTAAGAACAGTTTTTAACTACATTATGTAAATCATGCCATTCGGCATTAAGACTTGTAAATTTGTGTTTTTCACTTTCGATTTGAATTTTGAACCTGCATCTGTTTAAAAATGTTAGATTGTGTATTGTGACATCATAGACAAAGACACCAATGGAGCCGGGAAATCCACCTTCTCTTAGGTCACGTCAGAATGGAAAATTACATTTTCTGTCATATTAGAATCGAAATAATTCATGGCAGGTATATGGTTATTTTTATTTAACCATGGGCTGGGCCTTATATACGTAAATATGCTATGGGTTAAATTCAAATATAAAGGCTCAGCCCATGGTTAAATTTCCAATAACCATATACCTGCCACCAATTATTTCTAAAATATGATTTCATTTTTTGGTGAAATTTTATCAGACAGTCACATGCCAAGGTCAAGGTCACAAGGTCAAATATTCTTGTACCAACTGAAAGGTCTCTCCACAAGGAATGCACATGCAAAATACAAATGTATGAAAGCCCCATCACTTATTCAAAAGATATACTCAATGTTAAAGTTTTTATTCTGTTGTTCACATGCCAAGGTCACAAGGTAAAAAACGCTGGTACCAATTAAAAGGTCTTGCCACAATGAATGCACAAGCAAAATATGAAAGCCATATCACTTACCATTCAAAAGATATACATTTATCCAATGTTCAAGTTTATAAATTTTTTCACTAAGTCCATCACATGCCAAGGTCAAGGTCACGAGGTCAATAATTTTGGTATCGTTTGAAAGGTTTTGCCACAACAAATACCTACACAAAGTGTGAAACAACTATCACTTACTATGCAAAAGATACATGTATATCCAATGTTTAAGTTTTTTTGTGGACAAACAGACAGACCAAAAACTATATGCCCCCCCCCAATCTTCGATTCACAGCAATCACTAGTACTGGGGTATAAAAATTCCATTTTTTTCAGCTTGAGGTAATTTCCTGATGATCATCTAATTTTTGATTTAATAACTCCATTTGACTTTCAAAAAACTTTAACCACGAGTTAAAATAAATTTCTTGCGCTAAAAAAAAATCAAAATACGGAAAAAATATGTAAAAACTTATTTAAAAAATTTCGAAATTTTCCAGTAAGAGGTAATATTCTAACCATTTCCTTGCTTCTGTCCAAATTTCAACAAAAATGGGAGTAACTGATTATATTTTTAAAGAAAACATAAATTCTGCAATGTGTATGTGTGTGGGGGGGGGGGAGGTAAAAACCCTGTATAGAGCCTTTATCCTTCAACAAAGAAACATTCTATATTTTATGACTCCAAATCTTTGGGTACACACGTGAAGATGCATCTGCACAAAATTCAGACTTGAAAAAAATTGGCAATTCTTATGACATTTGTAGATCACTGACCATGCTGACTATGGCGTACAATTACCAACAAAAACCTCATGATCACCATCCCATAATTAAACTAAAGAAATTTATTTTTAGACCTGTAAAAAAATTTTCTGCACAATTTGTCAATAATAGTATTACAGAATGCTGTTGGATATATGACAGCAATTTATTTATTCATTAATCCCCTTTAAGGAGACCCATCTAGTAATCTTATTCAAAATTTAAACCAGTACTTGGCCCACACATGTGTACACATGACATTATATTCCTGAATTGAATAAATCTTGTATTGAAATCCTACGTAAAAGACTTGCAAAAATTCTGCCATTTATAGCCAAATTCCAAGCAGTCAATACAAATGAACATATATTAAGTTCACAAAAATTTTAAAATGTAGGTACATGTACCTGTAGTGAGCCTGTACTCGCCAAGGTGATAACATACAAATGTATGATTTTGACGAAATACATGTACAAGTTTTATTACAATGTATAAAGATAGCTATGATTTATCAAGTTTTCCCAGTTATATCAAGGGCCTATATCTAAATACACCTCCTTGGTTAAATAAATCTTGCAATTTCACTCCGTGGAAATAAACACTAGTGGCATTAAGTGAAAATAATATACATGTGATTGTTCAGCTCCTCTGGGGCGTCTTGATTGACAATATTGAAAGGTATTTTGTTCGTTTTGTTTATGAAACATCTTGTGTTGTTGTTCAGTTGCATTTAGAAATCTGTTTTTAAAAACTTGAAAAACTTTATAATGAAAAGTATCTTGCCAAACAAGGAATTGGATTAAACCAGTTTCAGAGTTTCTGAGGACCCAAACTCATTTAATCTCATTGCCTTGTTTGTTCGCCACTCATGACATTATTTTTTATACTCTTGAATCATTGTTGAATAGTTACTTTATCATGTGTCTATAATAACATGCAAATGTGTAGTTTTGGAGATTTTTTTAACAGATATACATCCTTCATAATTTTGAGGCTTATGATATGTAGGGGAACTAGAGCATGTCGAAACTGGCGTTGTCGGAAGGGCCCCACAATTTCAATCCTGAAACTACGGGCAAAAGTAAAATTGAGGCAAGTGTGGTTTCACATTCTGTTTGACACATAATTGTGTTGATACAGTTATTTCTTGAAGTTTTACCAAACCATGTCATTTCTCAGCTTCAGAATTAATATCAAATCATTCAAGCTGATAATCATTCATGTTTATAGTAAAAAGTCAAAGTTTTGGCAAACAGGAAGTGGATGTTCGTCGTTCGACATACATGTATTTGAAAACCACTTTCACAACACAACTCATCATTTCAAAGCTTCAAACCAAATTTCAAATACCAAATTTCAAATCATTCCTTCCAGTAGAAGCCAAGAAATCTGTGACGGAAATTTAGTTTTTAGTAAAAATTCAAAATCTCAGCAAACAGGAAGTGGATGTCCGACAAACTTGAAAATTGCTTACATAATACAAGTCATCATTTCCAAGCTTCAGAACAAATTTCAAATCATTCTCTCCAGTTGAAGCCAAGAAATCTGTGACGAAACTTTTTTCCTAAAAGTTCAAACTATGGGTAAACAGGAAGTGGGCGTACGACAAACTTGAAAATTGCTTACACAATACAACTCATCATTTCTAAGCTTCAGACCAACTTTCAAATCATTCCCTTCAGTAGAAGCCAAGAAATCTTTGACAGAAAATTTGGTTTATACTTAGTAGTAAAAAATCAAAGTATCGGTAAACAGGAACTGGATGTCCGACAAACTTGAAAATTGCTTACACAATACAACTCATCATTTCCAAGCTTCAGACCAAATTTCAAATCATTCCCACATATACAAGTCAAGAAATCTGTGACGGAAAAAATGGTTGACGGACAGACAGACAGATAGACGGACAAAGTGAAAACTATAGGGCACCCGCATCTTGATGCAGGGCCCTAATAAAATTTCAAAGAAAAATGTTTTCCATAGACATACAAAGTAGTACACATGTATATATAAAGTATGCCTTATCATGTGGTAGTGATGATTATTTGATTACATGTATTTACCACAGGGATCCACGCTAACACTAGTCCTCTCAGCTTTAAGGCATGCATTGTAAATTTAAGAACGAACTATTAAATTTGGTAAATTGATAGTCCTCTTGCTCAGAAATTTTTGGAAAATTTCACAATTCCATATCCTTTTTTGGGCCCGTAAAATTAATGCAGAACTTGCAGTGAATTCAGGAACCTTGCATTTTGTAGCCATGCTGCATAGTTGGTGTCAAAACCTGTCAATGCCTGAGGCTTCATATGTAAACATCTAATAGACTTGCATGATCTGCATAAATCTGTGTGTTTGTTAAGTTTCATATCCTCCTATCCCATAAACTTCTCATGGTCATGACATTAGTCATAGTTCATTACTTGACCAATAGTGGTCCAAATATTTATTTGTTTGTTCTTTATATTCAATCAAACTGTATGTTGCTATTATATTATGATGCCTTGTATGGGTTCTTGATTAGTTTAATAAAATTCTTTATCTTTATCTTAGTCATAGACCATGAAATTGATCATGAGGTCAAGGTAAAAGATGATATGACAGACAGAAATGCACTACCAACAACAAACCTGAAACCATATTTCAATGATCAACCACTGAGAGGGTTTGATATTCAGGCAGAATAAAGAAAGTCTGTGTTTCCGGTAACCCGACCTACCCTAGATTTTTGAGTCTTAAATTACCTACCCTTAAGATTTTTTGGCAATTTTTAAAGAAGCACTGTTAAAGTCCAGAAGTAACTCCCTATATGTCTATGTAAAAAGTTTTGAAATTTTTTTTTTTAAAAATGCCTACCGACAGACCCTAATTTTGAAGAGCATGTTACCGGAAACACAGATATTTTTTTTGGCCTCACTATCGGCCAAGTGCAATTCAATGAGATCCTTATTGTAGCCTTAACAATATACATGTATGCATCTGTTGAAAAAAATCATTATTACTGAAACAAACATTATTGATTTTATTACAGTAATAAATTTCTTTATCAGAATACATCCATTGTTTAAACTGTAATAATGATTTCATCAATTCATGCTTGGCTGATAGTGATATTGAGTAACTGATCTACATTTTTTGTACTCGTTAAATTTGTCAATTCAATGTATATTATATAAATGGTCCCGGCACCTGAATAGGTTTTCAGGGGCTTTGGCTACAGAGCTGCTGGGAGCGTCCCCAGGTGGTGGATAGGGGAATGCCCTGTCTTTGCGGGGTAGTCAGGTCATAATACAGAAAGCCTGACCGCGAACCATTGTAGCCAAACTGTGTGGAGAAACGCCACGCTCCATGCAGAATAAAGACCCCTTCTATATTTCTCTAAAGAGAGCAGACGCACTGGGTGTCGTATAGAAGGCTAAATTTCCTGCCCCTACCCATTTCTCCCCTTTTCCAGTGGCAATCAAAAGTCGTTGCCCCGGTTGTCCCTTCCACCTTTATTTCTTTCTTCTTTTACTTACAATTTGTTTTGAATTGATTAACTTGTTCTCATCCTGATATAGCTGAAATATTGCTCATTGGACATTAAACTCTAACTAATCAATCAATCAATCAATATATAAATGGTCCTTATAAAAAATATTCCGTGTCAACAGACTATGTAAAGTTATTGAGGATGAAAACCATTTTCTTTTTAATTGTAAAATTCATGAACAGAATGGGACAAATTTTTTTGAACTTGTACATTAAAACTTCCCAAAGTTTAAAAATTTTACAAATGTTTTAACCAATTTCAAAAAAATAAATTTCACTCTAAATCCAAACTCAACCCTTTAACCGGTAGTATATATGTGCCTCTCTGAAACAATCTGTTGAATTGATATAGGGTCCACGGTGGTCAGAGAGTCCTCTCAATTACATTCTTTTATGTTGTATATATACAATGTATATTTTATATGTTTTGTATTGCTTTGACCCCAAGGGGTGTAATATTGCAATAAAAATTATATTCTTTCAACCCATTAGGGTAGAAAATGCATTTAAAGATATGTAATGAATTGACATGGCCACTAGACAGTGAAACTGAGGTCAAGGTCAAATAACACAGTCAGTCTTCAGGGATGCAAATTTCCAGGGGCCCAGTAGCCCAAGGCCCCTAAAAATCTACCTGGGCTACTGAAAATTTCAAACCAGTAGCCCAGCTTGCTACTGAATTATCCTGCAATTTTTGTTGACTATATAGTCCTGGACTAGTAAAATTAGTGGCTGTGCTACTGAATTTTGTTTGCTAGGGGCCCAGCTGGCCACTTTGCCAATATTTCAAATTTTCAACCCTGAGTCTTACATCTTTGTAATTATCTGAAGATGAATCTACAAACGTACATGTATGTACTAATATCTTTGACCTACCACTTACA
>MJUU01069276.1:193196-217384 GCA_002080025.1 Modiolus philippinarum | reverse complement strand
GCACACTGAAACAAACCCCATTAAAATCCAATAAATAATAAAGATTCTACAGTCAAATATGTGAAAACACCTCATTTAACCCTTTTTTGGCCCCTAATTCTGAAATGGGTGGGGCAAAAACCTAAAGGAAAACAATGTTTCTCAAGAATGTTCCAAGAAACATCATACTAAGATTTGAAAACAATCCATCCACTAGAACCAAAGTTATGCTGTCCACAGACACGAAAATACCTAATTTTACCCCTTTTTCAAAAACGGGTTGGGCGGAGAACACGAAATTAAAACCCGGGCTTAAGCTTGTGCCAACAAACATCATACTAAAATTTGATAACAATCCATTCACTAGAACTAAAGTTATGCTGTCCACAGACGCCGACGCCAGCGCCATACCATAATACGACCGCAATATTTTTGCGGTCGTATAAAAAAATCGGCAATTCTTATGACATTTATAGATCACTGACCATGCTGACTATGACGTACAATTACCAACAAAAACCTCATGATCACCATCCCATAATTAAACTAAAGAAATTTATTTTTAGACCTGTTAAAAAATTTCTTGCACAATTTGTCAACAATAGTATTACAGAATGCTGTTGGATATATGACAGCAATTTATTTATTCATTAATCCCCTTTAAGGAGACCCATCTAGTAATCTTATTCAAAATTTAAACCAGTACTTGGCCCACACATGTGTACACATGACATTATATTCCTGAATTGAATAAATCCTACGTAAAAGACTTGCAAAAATTCTGCCATTTATAGCCGAATTCCAAGCAGTCAATGCAAATGAACATATATTAAGTTCACAAAAATTTTAAAATGTAGGTACATGTACCTGTAGTGAGCCTGTACTCGCCAAGGTGATAACATATGATTTTGACGAAATACATGTACAAAGTTTTATTACAATGTATAAAGATAGCTATGATTTATCAAGTTTTCCCAGTTATATCAAGGGCCTATATCTAAATACACCTCCTTGGTTAAATAAATCTTGCAATTTCACTCCGTGGAAATAAACACTAGTGGCATTAAGTGAAAATAATATACATGTGATTGTTCAGCTCCTCTGGGGCGTCTTGATTGACAATATTGAAAGGTATTTTGTTTGTTTTGTTTATGAAACATCTTGTGTTGTTGTTCAGTTGCATTTAGAAATCTGTTTTTAAAAACTTGAAAAACTTTATAATGAAAAGTATCTTGCCAAACAAGGAATTGGATTAAACCAGTTTCAGAGTTTCTGAGGACCCAAACTCATTTAATCTCATTGCCTTGTTTGTTCGCCACTCATGACATTATTTTTTATACTCTTGAATCATTGTTGAATAGTTACTTTATCATGTGTCTATAATAACATGCAAATGTGTAGTTTTGGAGATTTTTTTTAACAGATATACATCCTTCATAATTTTGAGGCTTCTGATATTTAGCGGAACTAGAGCATGTTGAAACTGGCGTTGTCGGAAGGGCCCCACAATTTCAATCCTGAAACTACAGTACAGCAGGAGACTTACCGTGATAAATCACTGTGATAGACATATCACTCTGTTCAGTGAAATGTGTATATTTTATTTCCTGTTTAATCTATCAACATGCTTTCTTTTGCATTTAAAGTGATGCAGTTTACCACTTGATATGCAAAAGAAATTTTTTGGATAGATCAACCAGGAAAAAAGATATATTCATTAAAAATAATTAGAGTGATATGTCTATCACAGTGATTTATCATGGTAAGTCTCTTGCTGTACTGTACGGGCAAAAGTAAAATTGAGGCAAGTGTGGCTTCACATTCTGTTTGACACATAATTGTGTTGATACAGTTACTTCTTGAAGTTTTACTAAACCATGTCATTTCTCAGCTTCAGAATTAATATCAAATCATTCAAGCAGATAATCATTCATGTTTATAGTAAAAGGTCAAAGTTTTGGCAAACAGGAAGTGGATGTCGTCGTTCGACATATTTGAAAACCACTTTCACAACACAACTCATCATTTCAAAGCTTCAAACCAAATTTCAAATACCAAATTTCAAATCATTCCCTCCAGTAGAAGCCAAGAAATCTGTGACGGAAACTTGTTTTTTCCTAAAAATTCAAACTATGGGTAAACAGGAAGTGGGCGTACGACAAACTTGAAAATTGCTTACACAATACAAGTCATCATTTCCAAGCTTCAGAACAAATTTCAAATCATTCTCTCCAGTTGAAGCCAAGAAATCTGTGACGAAAACTTGTTTTTTCCTAAAAATTCAAACTATGGGTAAACAGGAAGTGGGCGTACGACAAACTTGAAAATTGCTTACACAATACAACTCATCATTTCNAATTTAAGAACGAACTATTAAATTTGGTAAATTGATAGTCCTCTTGCTCAGAAATTTTTGGAAAATTTCACAATTCCATATCCTTTTTTGGGCCCGTAAAATTAATGCAGAACTTGCAGTGAATTCAGGAACCTTGCATTTTGTAGCCATGCTGCATAGTTGGTGTCAAAACCTGTCAATGCCTGAGGCTTCATATGTAAACATCTAATAGACTTGCATGATCTGCATAAATCTGTGTGTTTGTTAAGTTTCATATCCTCCTATCCCATAAACTTCTCATGGTTATGACATTAGTCATAGTTCATTACTTGACCAATAGTGGTCCAAATATTTATTTGTTTGTTCTTTATATTCAATCAAACTGTATGTTGCTATATCATTTGAAAAAATAAAATATCCAATAAAAAGTCAGTTAAAAAAAGACTGTTACAGAACAATATGTAAATAAACTGAAAGAAAAACTATCTACGTTTACTGATGAATCAAAACTATTCTTATATAGTAAACTTAAACTAAATATTGGGCTAGAAAAATATTTATCTGAATTGCCATGTTTTAAAAGTAGACAAATATTGACAAAATTTCGTTTAAGCGACCATAATCTACAAACAGAAACTGGTCGATATAAAAATATTCCCCGTCAACAGAGACTTTGTAAGACATGTAAAGTTATTGAAGATGAAAACCATTTCCTTTTGAATTGTAAAATTAATGAACAAAATAGGACAATTTTTTTTGAACTTATACACCAAAACTTCCCAAATTTTAAAAAATTTCAACCAGTTTCAAAAAATTAGTTTCATTCTTAATCCAATCTCTCCCCTTTTACCGGTAGTATGTACCTTTCTGAAACAATCTGCTGAATTGATATAGGGTACACGCCGGTCAGAGAGTCATCTATCTCATTGTATAATGTATATGTTTTGTGTTGTATTGTATTGCTTTGACCCTTAGGGGTGTAATTTTGCAATAAAGAATTATATTATTATATTATGATGCCTTGTATGCATATGGGTTCTTGATTAGTTTAATAAAATTCTTTATCTTTATCTTAGTCATAGACCATGAAATTGATCATGAGGTCAAGGTAAAAGATGATATGACAGACAGAAATGCACTACCAACGACAAACCTGAAACCATATTTCAATGATCAACCACTGAGAGGGTTTGACATTCAGGCAGAATAAAGAAAGTCTGTGTTTCCGGTAACCCGACCTACCCTAAATTTTTGAGTCTTAAATTACCTACCCTTAAGATTTTTTGGCAATTTTTAAAGAAGCACTGTTAAAGTCCAGAAGTAACTCCCTATATGTCTATGTAAAAAGTTTTGAAAATTATTTTTTAAAAAATGCCTACTGACCGACCCTAATTTTGAAGAGCATGTTACCGGAAACACAGATTTTTTTTTTTAGACTCACTATCGGCCAAGTGCAAATCAATGAGATCGTTATTGTAGCCTTAACAATATATGCATCTGTTGAAAAAAATTATTATTACTGAAACAAACATTATTGATTTTATTACAGTAATAAATTTATCAGAATACATCCATTGTTTAAACTGTAATAATGATGCTTGGCTGATAGTGATATTGAGTAACTGATCTACATTTTTTGTACTCCTTAAATTTGTCAATTCAATGTATATTATATAAATGGTCCTTATAAAAAAATATTCCGTGTCAACAAATTTTTTTTAACTTGTACATCAAAACTTCCCAAAGTTTAAAAATTTTAACCAATTTCAAAAAATAAATTTCACTCTAAATCCAAACTCAACACTTTAACCGGTAGTATGTGCCTCTCTGAAACAATCTGTTGAATTTATATAGGGTCCACGGTGGTCAGAGAGTCCTCTTAATTACATTCTTTTATGTTGTATATATACAATGTATATTTTATATGTTTTGTATTGCTTTGACCCCAAGGGGTGTAATATTGCAATAAAGATTATATTCTTTCAACCCATTAGGGTAGAAAATGCATTTAAAGATATGTAATGAATTGACATGGCCACTAGACAGTGAAACTGAGGTCAAGGTCAAATATCGCAGTCAGTCTTCAGGGATGTAAATTTCCAGGGGCCCAGTAGCCCAAGGCCCCTAAAAATCTACCTGGGCTACTGAAAATTTCAAACCAGTAGCCCAGCTTGCTACTGAAATATCCTGCAATTTTGGTTGACTGTATAGTCCTGGACTAGTAGAATTAGTGGCTGGGCTACTGAATTTTGTTTGCTAGGGCCCAGCTGGCCACTTTGCCAATATTTCAAATTTTCAACCCTGAGTCTTACATCTTTGTAATTATCTGAAGATGAATATAAAAATGTACATGTATGTACTAATATCTTTGACCTACCACTTACATTTATTTAGAAACTCGGATCTTATTACAAAAACTTTACATGGTCACTAGAGCATAAAATTGAAGTCAAGGTTGAATGACATGCCAGACTCAAAGCCAAACTGCATACATATATGCATTTTGTACAATATACTGAAAATCAATGTCCTATTGTTTACTGTACTTGAGAAACTAATGATTTCATCAGAACAACTTACAATTTCAACCATGGTAACCAGACACAGAAAAAAATGTTAAATGTTGAAAAACATGTGCCAGACAGTTGTGTGCTACTGAACACACTCTATAGACCAATCTACTTCATGTGCATGAGTTTTGCCTTACCATTTACTGCTCTTGACTCGTGAGAAACTTATCAAATGTTCTACTAAAGAGCAACGTAAATACCATACCACTAACAGTTAATGAGAGACAGATAACTCACCTTAGGCACTAGACCATGAAATTGAGGTCAAGGTCAAAAGTTAGAATCCAGACAGTCCTACATAAACTACCTTTTAATTATCATTCATTACCCTATTACTTAGAGTTATTGAAAACATATCTAATCAGAAAGACTTTACCATGTTTATTAGACCATGAAATTGATGCAGATTTGTGTACTTACAGAGAGTAAAATGCAAAAAACCTGCAGTTCATGAAAAAATCACCTGTTCAGGAAAATTATATCTGTTCACTCATCAATAAAGAGGGTCAAGGTCATATAACATTATGTCTGTCAAGTGTGTGTGTGGGGGGTCAACATGAGCTAACATCAGACCCCAAAAAATATATACTTCAAGATTATATTGCTGTTGTGCCTTTCTTTGCACCATGTTCAGCTTTTTGCCACTTTCATAATGAGCAAAACCCAGGGACAAAACTAAATCATAGTACAAATTTATAGCATCTGCCAAAATTAGCAGTCCTTTGTATATTTCCTATTTGCTGCTAATTTTGTTTATTACCTATTAACTGCTAAAAGCATTTAACTGTTGTCACTTTATTACCTGTGAATTGATCAATTGATGAGATCTGGGACAGGTGCAAGCTCATTTTTGGCATTGTCATTGATAATCCCATAACTGGGCGTAAAGTTGCTAATAAATTGCTAATAAATTGATAATAATGTCTTATATTTACTAGTATATCTGATAGTGTTTAAATATAATGCTTTTTCATTCATCAAGATGGAACCAATGCAAAACTGTTGATTTACTTCCCCTTTTAGATATACATGTAACATTAGCTTTCGAGTGCTATATGATTTCCTACAATTTTTTGGCATTCTTAATCTTATACCTTAGGAAATGAAAAGCACACTAATTTTAGGTGGCACGCAATTGTTAGGCAAAACCAAAAAAGAAAGGTATACATTTGTAAATATGAAAAGAAAACCGAGTTTCCCCATTTGTACATGTACCAGTATTATGAGTAAAAACGGCAAATGGATAAAAATTATTAATAAAAATATGATAAGGACTAAGTGCAAAATGTGTGAAATTAACAGTACAATAAAAGCATAACTTGCACACACTAATTAGACTACATGTAACATGCTATAACACTTTCACAGGGGGCTCTGGGGAGCAAATAAAGTTAAGTAAATAACAATTGGACAGAAACATAGGAATATCGCAAACTCTGAATTTGAAAATTGTCAAGAACTCAACATCATAAATAATAGATCGTCAAAAAAATGTCAACAAATTTTGGCATGTCAGTTTTTACATATACATGTACAAAAATTTACAATGGATACGAGTAGTACAAAGTAAACAAAGTTTCTTTGTTTTTTAATTAATGATCACTGTTTACCTACCCCTCATGATCAATATTCAGAGAGTGCATGTTGTATTGTCAGAATAGACCCTTTCACGGTACCGCTGTCCTGAATTTTGAACATGTGCTCATAATGCCTTAGAGTGGGTAAAATATATATGACGGAGCTGTTTTTATTTTCCACTCTAAATCATAAGGACGCAGTTATAGTGAGAGAGTCTAAACACAATATTTAAAAAAGAAAGTATATTGTAGCAAAAACTACTTCCTTGCCAATGTTTAACCCCCACATGCTCATACAGGACATTTGGGCAGGATTTTTTTTAATTCATACCAAAATATGCAATGGAAGAGACGTGTCCCCCTTTCTCTGTATTAAACAATGACTAATGATCCCACAATGTTTCTCTTCCTTTTCAACCATCTGCTTGGTTGGGTTTTCCTGGTTATTTTTTCTATCCTAAGCTAAGTTAAAAACACTAAACTAAATAATAAAAATAGCAATAATAATAAATTATCTAAAACTAAGATCCAATAAATAACAAAGGAATAAATCCACAATATCAAACTAAAGGTGAAACGAAAGCACACAACCATGGTTATGGAATAAAATCATAAAACGTGGCCGGAGGTGTAATATAATCCACAAAAATAGTATAAATCCACACATCACGATACGAATACAGCGAAAAGAAACACTGTTTTCTTTAAAATATATCTCGTTTGATTCAATAATAAATCCGCTGAGTGGCATGGTATCATCGCGCCCACATATTGTTGACCTCGTTAAATATGAACGTGCTCGTAAACTCACCTTTTAAAATATTCCGATATTTCATCCTCAGTTACATTTTCGGGTAAATTCCCAACTAAAAGATACCTGGTTTCCCGAACCATTTCTTGAATTTGCTACATCCCGGTAATAAATTGCAAAAGCATCGTTAAATCACATTGCATTACACAGTACATTGTCGATATTCCATCTGAATGTTCTGTGTAGTAAAAAATTCATGGCCTCTTTGACGTCACGATAGCACGTGACCTTCGACCAAAAGAATAGTCACATGATTTATAATATTAGCACAGCATTAGGGGTTTTCTCAAAACAATGCAATTAATAAATATTTATGGTGATTGGCGACATGTTCAAGCATATTTTGGCTATACCAACAGTATTATTAATAATACGACGTATTAAAATGTCTTTGTTTGTATAGGGTTCAAACAAAGTTTGATATTTTATTATCAAAAATCATCTAACTCGTTCTATCCAGAGACAATCCGACAGTTCTAGCATATATTTTCATACATTTTCTTCACATTCTAAAAACATATGTTCCTGCTAAAACATTACATCAGCTGAGAACGGCTTGTATGTTTTAATAACCATAGCACACCCCTTGTAAAAACGTGTGTGGAGAAAATTACATGTACAATGCACCAGGGACATTTAATTACATGATTAAACGTCTGCACACATAAACCATAGTTGTGTATTTCAGTCACTTTGATATCTATGGACTAGCTAGGAGTGGTTTAACTTGATCTTGTAGAAAAAGTCAGACCTACACCAATCAGATAGCTAGCCATACGATCGAAAAATTCACAATGGAAAGGCTTGTCTAGAAGCTAGGCCAGCATGAATTATGAAAATCATAGATGTGACAAGATGAACAATACAATAACATTATTTTATTGCGCTAACACAGAATACCATATGCTTGACATTGTGTTCAAATATGTAGTTCAAATAACTTTAATTCTGACTTCTTTTAAACATCATGTTCATCTTTATTGTCAAAATATAAGCTAAAAAGTCTTTTGGTATACAATACCCAAGGACGTATAATTAACGACGAAGCTTAGTCACAAGTGTTGAAATAAATCAAGGTAATTAATGCAATTGTTGGTATCCAACCAACAAAGGAGATAATCGTCAACATTTTAATACAGGTAACGTGTAATACACAGTTTTTACAACAATGGGGACCTTCTCAAAGGGATTTTAAGAGTTTCTAGGTATGAAATAAGATTTATGAAGGTCATTACAAGATCAAAGACCCACATAAAGACATACACGATATGAAATGGAATTAATGGATTGTGTTTTTAAGAGACATGATATCCAAATATAAATATACAGTCTCGCCTGCCGGTCTTTCTTTGAGTGAGTTCTTTGCCAGCGACCATCTTGGATTGAATGGGGACCCCGGGATGGGGACCTTAAGAGGGTACCATCCAAAGACTATTGTGATCAAGTTTGGTTCCATCTGAACCATTGGTTTATGAGAAACATTGTGTTTCAATGAAGTTACAAACTAGAACTATGTTTCCCGGCAGTCAGCTTGGATGAGTTGCTGAAATGCTGAACGCCCTTTTTTAACGGAACGATCTAAGGAGCATTGTGACTAAGTTTTGTACACAGTAGACCGAATTCTTCTGCCTCTATGGTGCAAACTAGTTCAAAACATGAGTTGTAAACTTCCACCTTATTCCAGTTGGTTCCCTTTCTGTTGTCAGTTCTTCATGATGTAGTCAATGACTGGGAGGAATAGGAATCCGGACATAGTGTAGCCCTGTTTTACACCAGTTGTAACTCTTAACCACTCTGATTCTTCACCATCAACCAGTACCGAACACTGGAAAGTGTCATACAGTAATTTATCGTTTTGATTAATTTTTCCGGTATGCCATAGTGTTTCATGATGGACCATAGGCTGTCTCTGTGAATTTAGTCGAATGCTTTTTCAAAATCGACATAGTTGATAAAAAGGGGTGCAATCCATTCATTACACTGTTCTAGTATGTTTCTCAGTGTAAACAGTTGTTCAGTGGTACTTCTTCCCCTTCTAAATCCGGCTTGTTCTTCTCGCAATTTGTCATGCCATTTTGTATTCTCTGAGTGATTACTCTGGAGAAGATCTTACTTCGCACTGATAGTAGGGTGATGCCTCGGTATAATTGTCGCATGCTGACTTGTCCCCTTTTTTCCTTTTTTTTTTTGACTATCAATCCTTTGCTCCAGTCATCTGGTATTTTCTCTTCGTTCCAAATAGCTGCAGTTTTTCAAGATACTTCACTGTTGTCACGTCTGCCTTCAGAATTTCAGTTGTTATACCATCAATTCCTCCTGACTTTCCATTTTTAAGCTTTTTCATTGCTTTAATTATTTCGTCTTTCTCTAAGACACCAGTCCTGTGTTTGTTTCATCTATCACGTTGTCATCATTTTCTACTATTAATGGCTTCTCTGGCTGAGGTCGATTTAGAACATTGCTAAAATGTTCTGTCCATCTCTCCTTTATGTTATTCTGGCTGCTCAGGATGTTCCCATCTTTGTCTTTTATTGTTGATGTTTCTGTTCTACTCTCATTACTAAGCACCCGTGTAACATGGGGACTTGTTGACGAACGAAAACAAGTAAAACAGCAATTGAACAACAGCAGATTTAAACGACTGAAAGAAAACCTAAGATCAAGATACAGTAGAATAGACAAAGAGATTAAGACCAGCATTAGAAATGATAAAAGAAATTGGACAGAAGATCTGATAGACTGAAAGAAAACCTAAGATCAAAATACAGTAGAATAGACAAAGAGATTAAGACCAGCATTAGAAATGATAAAAGAAATTGGACAGAAGATCTGAAAGACTGAAAGAAAACCTAAGATCAAAATGCAGTAGAATGGACAAAGAGATTAAGACCAGCGTTAGAAATGATAAAAGAAATTGGACAGAAGATCTGAAAGACTGAAAGAAAACCTAAGATCAAAATACAGTAGAATAGACAAAGAGATTAAGACCAGCATTAGAAATGATAGAAGAAATTGGACAGAAGATCTGATAGACTGAAAGAAAACCTAAGATCAAAATACAGTAGAATAGACAAAGAGATTAAGACCAGCGTTAGAAATGATAAAAGAAATTGGACAGAAGATCTGAAAGACTGAAAGAAAACCTAAGATCAAAATACAGTAGAATAGACAAAGAGATTAAGACCAGCATTAGAAATGATAACAGAAATTGGACAGAAGATCTGAAAGAAGAGGCAGAAACAGCAACCAACAGTGGTCATATGAAAACAATTTATGAGGATTCTTTACCTATCCAAGGTTCATGCCCTCTTTTCTTTGCTCCAAGTATGTCCTTTGAAGTTTCAATGTAGCCCTTTTCCATTGATTCCCAAATGTCCTTAACTGACTCCATGTTGTCTAGCACTTGGAATCTATTTTTGAGTGCGATGGAGAATGCTCTCTTTTTATCGGGATGTTGAAGTTTGGTGGTGTTATATTTGATTCTTCGATTCTCTATTTGTTGTACCCACTGACAGTCATCTTATGTTAGGCTGACATGTCGGACGCCATTTACGATAGACTATCCGAGGATCGTCTTTAACAATTTTGGTTCATATAGTCGCAGTAGTTTCGGTGATCTCCAACGGCTTTTCCAAGAGTTCAATGTGAACTATGTACCATAGTATGTACCATGCACAGCTAGGCAGCTGTCGGCCATCTTGGATGATGTGCAGACTCCTATTGTAACAGAATAAGTTCCAACATAAGATTTGTTCCAAAGGAAAAAATATTATATAAAATTTGTTCCATTGGAACAAATATTATGATATTTGTTCCTAACGGAATAAATGTTATATAATATTTGTTCCAAAAGGAAGAAATATTATGTCTATGTTTATAATATTTATAATATTTGTTTCAATGGAACTTTTCTCAGGTGGAACAAATATATGTAAATTGTGACTTAAGTTTATTTCTAATTTTGACTGTAGTTCCGGAGGAAGAGATCTTTGAAAATGTTTTAATTAGGACCAATGTTAGACGATAGTCCATGCAAAACAGCCATCTTTGTTAAAAAAAACTCGGAGAGAATTTATAAGTAATTAGTTATGTGGATCATAGGCCGAAAATACCTCACTTTGCTTCTATGTCACATATATCAGTATGCGTATGTTTTTGTCTACTTGAATCAAATGAGACTCCAAAACAGTAAACACCTTTTCTTGTTCAGTATATGGCTTACTGTTGAGCAATGTTGCATTCTGGTTGCAATGTTGATGCAATAGTTCTTAAATTTGCGGCGACTGCAAACTGCAATGAGCTAGTCATGTATAGAATAAATAACAAAATACCAAGGTTACTGTAAATTTAGTCCCTGGATATGCACATTTCGACAACTAACGTCTATTCAGTGCAGATAAAATCAAAACATTTGAAAATCCATAAACAGAAATATGTGTAAAACCGGAAAGAAACAAATTACGAACAGGATCTAAATAGAAAAGCAAAAATCAGCTAAGAGTAGAGCTATGCAAGAGGGAGATACTCCTTAGTTTTGAACAATTTAGATAATGCAAGTTTTCAAATGAAAAAGGTATTCGGGTGATCACGAACGTTCTTGGAGCTTGATTCATAGTATGATACCACAAGGAAAGAATTTGAAAATACCCTTTGTGAATTCTTGATTAGTATTATAAAATTCTTCTTTTTATTCTTCTTCTTCTTCTATATGTATATTGGCAGTTGTAGATACTTGATGATGGCCATTGATGGTTAGGTTAGTTGTGGCGTAATAATTTAAATGGTCTCCACAGCTATTTGAAAGCCCATAGCCCTGAGACCAAAATGAGTGGAACCCTACCGGGACCACGTGAGTGGAGCTTGGCTTGTACATGAGGCTATCACCGACGAGGAGTCTGGTTGTAGGTGTTTTCTCTTTCTATGATGTCTTATGCAGTTAGAGAATCACAGAAGCCCTGACACCTATTAGTACAGTCTCGATTTTGTGAGAAGTTAAGGATTCACTTCCCGGCGATACCCAAGATTAGCAATGGGAACCTTGTCGAAGGTTTAGCTGAAGTACAACCAACATTGTGTCGTCATTGGTCACACCAAAATCCAGCTACATGGTCTTCAGAGGCTAGCACCAGTTGGGTTTTACTCAATAGGGATGCAAATTACCAGGGGCCCAGTAGACATAGCCCCTTAGAATTTGACCAGGAGTACTAACATTTTAAAACCAGTAGCCCAGAATTCTACTGAAATATCCTGATACTTTGGTTGATAATATAGCACTTGGACAGTAAAATATTGGCTTGGCTACTGAATTATGTTTGCAGGGGCCCCAGGTGGCCACTTTGCCAATATTGTCAATGTTCGTCCCTGCTCAATACAGTTTTTTTCTTCTTGAACCCGTGCAGTTGTTTAGAGAACTTTGTGTTTTATGGTTTTGATTGAATGTACTGATATATATTTCACTGCTTTGTGTCCCCAGGTGGTGGATAGTGGAATGCCCTGTCTTTGCTGGGTAGTCAGGTCATAATACGGAAAGCCTGACCGCGAACCATTGCGGCCAAACTGTGTGGAGAAACGCCACGCTCCATGCAGTATAAAGACCCCTTCTATATTTCTCTAAAGCGAGCAGACGCATTTGGTGTCGTATGGAAGGCTAAATTTCCTGCCCCTACCCATTTCTCCCCTTTTCCAGTGACAATCAATAGTCGTTGCCTCGGTTATCCCTTCCTCCTTTATTTTTTTATTTGATTAACTTGTTCTCGTCCCGATATAGCTGAAATATTGCTCATTGGACGTTAAACTCCAACTAATCAATCAATCAAAGCTGAGTCACTGGGATGTAGTTTGCTAAGTATACTTTCTTGAAGATCGGTGTTACTTTATATACCAGTTGTAAGATATGGTACTTTGAGATAGTGACACATGCAGGTACTAACGTGATATCAGGCATTTTTATGATGGCGTTGTCGGTTCCTTCTGTTTTTATGAGTAACAATTCTTCAATAATCACTGTTCTACCTAGTTTTGGTATATTTTGTAGCTTTTCATGTCATAGCAGTGTTCTGATTGCTGAAAGAACGCCCTTGTTTGTTCATTATAAATTGTTTTGACTATGTGACTATACATAATACTGAATACAGACACGCTGCTATTGTAACATCTGTTGCTGCTGATAGGTTTGTTTATTTACTCTGAGTTTCTGCGCTGAATATCATGTTTTTTTTGTTTTTGTTTTTGTTTTTGTGTGTTTGTTTGTTTGTTTTTATTTTTTGCATACGGATGGTTTTGCGACATTTTATCTGTATGTCTTTTTGTGCAGTTTTTAAAGTCTTCTTTATTACCATTTTAATTTGGGTGGATTCCACAGCCCGGCCAGTGTGGAGCATGGAACATCCAATTTCGGAATCTTTCTTGATTGTTAAATAGATGTGAGAATCAACTGCATAGGTCCTGTTTACGCGTTTTGCACAGGATACCGAAGTGCCATTATAAGACTGATTGAATGATTAATTAGAATTTTACTATTTCAGCTATGTCAGGACGACAACAAGTCAATAAATTTCAAAAACCTATAAGTAAAAGGAGAAAGATATAGAAAGGACAACCGGGGTAACGAATTTTGATTGCCACTGAAAATATGGGATAGAGGGGTAGGGGCAGGACATTTAGTCGTGTATACGACCCCCAGTTAGTCTGCTCTTCTACGAAAAATGTAGAGGGAGTATTTATACTGGCTATAATGCATTGGGCGAGACGTTTCTCCCCCAGATTTTCCAAAATGGTTCGCGGTCATGCTTTCCGTATTATGACCTGACTATCCCGCATAGACAGGGCATTCCCCTATCCACCACCTGGGCAAGCGCCCTGCAGCTCTGTGTAGAGGGCACTGAAAACTGATTCAGGTACCGTCGCCCTTATAAGAAGCGTCCAGGTGATCCCACCAGTTACACACCCTATTACCGGCAATCCCATCTACAGTGGCTATCCCGCCTGCAGATTTGTAAACAACTTGAAGACAGAAGAAGGTGATGCTTTCACTTACAAATAAATCATATAAATATTCAATAACATGTTTGTCTTTTATGCTTTAAATGTAGCTAACATGTCTATGAATATTCATGACAAATACTAATTAACGATCTTTTGAAACTTCGGAGATTTTGAGGAAGAAATTTGCAATTTTCAATTTTATTGCTGAAAATCTGCATTAAAACACTTTTCATCTAAAAACGCCTTTATAAAACTTAAGAATTTCGACGCTTGTGTAATGTACAACATTTGATTTAATGTATATGAAATCTAGCTTTTCATTTAGTACTGCATAACGGCGGAATCCTCATTTTATTTATAGCTCTTGGCAATCCCGAACAACAGGTTTAAAAATTATTGACTATCACTGAAAACAGATAGTGGCGATCCCAAACGATGAACTAATCTTAAAAGAAACAAACAAAATTATTTGTATTGAAAGAGGGTAGCGCAGTAAACGTATTGTCTCAACTAGATAAATCTTTTTTTCATAAATTGGTGGCCTTTATATGTTACCGGAGCTTTCATCGAGTTCTGGGCAAAATAAAGCAACGCTGGCCATATAAATTCCATGAACAAAAGACCCTCAAGAGCCTGTATTGCTCACCTAGAGCATTCATTCCAAGAACAAGAGACTCTCAAGAGCCTGTATCGCTCACCTGGAGCATGACCAATGAAATTAGTAAAAAAAAAGTTTTTGTTAAGGGGTCTTAATTTCAAACTACTAAGTATGTAAAGAAACATTTGTGTCAAATTGTCCAACATTTAATCATTTTCCCTGCTACCTGCTTTCTTGATCAGCACTTCATAAATAATTCATGCCATATTTCTTATAAATGCATTCAGAAGTTCTATAGAAGAAGATCTTTGTATGTATTTCTAATAGGGTCCAATTTAGAAAATTCGCTGCTGGCAACCATGTTTGGTGACAATTCGACAACAGAGTGAAAACATATGGTCGTGAACTTGAACAACATATTTTTTGCAAGGGACAATCTAACACTTTTGTGGCAAAGTTTGGTTCTGATTGTCTCAGCACTTTCAGAGGAGAAGATCTTTGAATTTCTTTTCCAAAAGGGTCCAATGTTAAAACTATGCTCCCCGCTAGCGGCCATCTTGGATATAGCGGTGGCCTGAAAAACACACATTTTTTTGCAGAGGACAACCTTAAGACTATCGTTGCCAAGTTTGGTACCAGTTGTCTCAGCAGCTTCGGAGAGAAAGACCTTTGAAAGTGTTTCCCTAAGATCCAATGTTAAAATTATTTTCCCTGCTGGTGGAAGTCTTTGATATAGCACAGATACGAAAAACAACGTTTTTATTTTTTGCAGAGGACCACCTAAAGACTATTTTAGCCAAGGTTTTTTTCCAATCAGCTCAGCAGATTCGGATGAGAAAATCTTTGAATATCTTTTCCCATAGGGTCCAATGTTTAAACCGTGTTCCCCACTGGCAGGCACCTTGGATACAGCGCTGACCTGAAAAACACCTTTTTTGCAGAGGGACCACCTTAGGACTACTATGGCCAAGTTTGGTTCCCATTGGCTCGGTAGTTTCGGAAGAGATCTCTTAATGTTTATTCTAAAAGGGTCCAATGTTAAAACTATGTTCCCGCTGGCAGCAATTTTGGATAAAGCGCTGACCTGATAAACATATTTTTTTCGCAGGGACCACCTAAGAACTATTGTGGCAAAGTATGGTTCTACTTAACTCAGCACTTTCAGAAGAGGAGAATATATCTGAATGTCTTTTCCCATTGGGTCCACAGTTAAAACTGTGTTCCCCGCTGGTGGCCATCTTTGTAGGGGACCACCTAAGGACCATTGTGGCCAGGTTTGTTTCCAATTGGCCCCGTAGTTTCAGAGGAGAAGATCTTCAAAGAAAAGTTTACACCAGATGGACGAATTTTGAAATGAACTCATCCCTCGCATCTTACTGAACATTTATACAAAGTTCCGGTAAATTCTGCAATATAGTTTTCAGATATTCAATTCTCAGTTTATTGGAGGAAGAGTAATAATAATAATAATAAGAAGAAGAAGAAGAAGAAGAAAAGAAGAAGACTTCGTCTTGGGTGACATAAAAGTAAAGAAAACAGAACAATACCGCTTACGTTCGCGGCGACATAAATACGAAAAGGAATAAATAGAAGAAGTCGCACTAATATATGATTTTTTAGCAAGAACATGCTGATAAATTACAATTCTGGCAAATATCATTTTTTAAGGTAGTACGGAAGTTCTTTGTGATTTAAGTATGGATACATCAATATAATACACTGGATGAAAATAAAAAACGGGGTTTGGGAGATGAGGGGGTTATGATAAGAGGAATTTAATACAGTGTTGAGAAGTGGGAGGATAGCAGGCGCGGGAGATTAAGAATGTGGGCTTAGATTTCGGAAAAAGAAGTTTTGAGATTTGAATTGGAGGTTGCAGAGGGTGGGTTATTAAAGTGGATAAAAAGAAGGTGGAAGAGTATGAATACTTGATCACCCATATTCATAGCCAACCTTCGTATTTACTTTTCTAACTAAGTCAGTCCGGGAAGTCAGTGAACCCGTTTTCTCAATATTTCAGAAAGCTGAAATTTTTGTACTGATAAACAATGAAATGATATGAAGGAAAATAAATAAAAAATGAGGAAAACTCGAATTCAAAATGGGGAAATACTAACCGCACTGCCGTATAAACTAGGAGTCAACAAACATTTAACCTTAAGGGTTTTATGGTTTTCATATCCTGCCTCACAAAGTCGTAGGGTATAATGTAAAAACCTGAGTTATGTGTCCGTTCTTGAGTTCTTCTGTCTGTTTTTCCGCCCATTTTTCGTCGAAGATTTCCCCATGATAACATGTTTAAGAAATAACGTTGCGTCTTAAACTTGGTTTTAGTTCTTTAAAACAAAAGTCATGCCTAGTCTAAGTTAAGCTCAAAGGTATAGTTGGTTCTAGGACTATGCCCTTTAAAGTTTCATTTTTAGCTCACCTGGCTATGCCAGGGTGAGCTTTTGCCATCACTTGGCGTCCGGCGTCCGTCGTCCGTCGTCCGTCCGTCGTGAACTTATCATTCAAAGATCTTCTCCTGGGCCAATTGGAACCAAACTTGGTCACAATATTCCTTAGATGGTCCCTTCCAAAAAAGTATCCGACAGGTCCGTACCTCATCCAAGATGGCCGCCAGCGGGGGACATAGTTTTAACATTGGACCCTATGGAAAAGACATTCAAAGATCTTCTCAGAAACTACCAGTACAATTATAACCAAACTTAGACACAATGGTCCATAGATGGTCCCTTTCAAAAAAGGTATCCGACAGGTCCGTACCTAACCCAAGATGGCCGCCAGCGGGGAACATAGTTTTAACATTGGACCCTATGAAAAGACACTGAAAGATCTTCTTCTCAGAAACTACCGGTCCAATCATAACCAAACTAAGACACAAAGGTTCTTAGATGGTCCCTTCCAAAAAAGGTATCCGACAGGTCTGTACCTCATACAAGATGACAGCCAGCGGAACATAGTTTTAACATTGGATCCTATGGAATATACATTCAAAGATCTTCTTCTCAGAAACTACTGGTCCAATTAGAACCAAACTACGCCACAATGGTCCTTAGGAGGTCCCATCCAAAAAATGTATCTGGCAGGTACATACCTAATCCTAGATGGCCACCATCTGAACATAGTTTTTACATTGGCCCTATTGATTTTAAGGGGAACCTCTGCTCAAATTTTTGAATTTTTATTGGAATTGTGGTCTGAATGTTTCAATTTCGGCATTATGTATTACCTTGATTATAAAGGGAACCCCTGCTCATTTTTTTTAATGGTGTTCTGTTATGGGTTGTAGTGGATGGTGGATCTTTCAGTTGCCATGGAAACCAAACAAGAATACTGTAATTTTAGAAAAAAAAAGTATTCTGCTAAATTTTATGTTCTGTTTTTCCTATTGGAAATGCCTTTTATTTATGTCAGCAATGGTCCAGGTGAGCGATACAGGCTCTTGAGAGCCTCTTGTTTTTACTATCCTCACAATAACTTTTGAACGAAACCAGGTTGTTTACAACTGAACATTCTGCACTCTATTAACACTTTTTGAAAATGTTTATGGTCATAACATTGTTCACAGCCCTAAAATGTAAGAAAAACATGGCACCAAAGTGATAAATGTGATCAATTATAATCAAATGACATGATTACTATACGAGTTCGGGATTGCCACTTCCCAGTTATAATCTGTTGTCAGTGATAACTATATCTGTTGTTTGTGATAGCCAAAAAAAGTGTTACCTCTGAAATAAAATGACGATTTCGTCTATTTGAGGAGGTAAATGAATGACAGTTTTTGAATATATAATAAATAAAGACCTATATTTTTTATATGCATGAAAATAGTAAAGATAATTTCCGTATTATTGCAAAATTAAACTATTTTTCGGACGATCCCGTGTAATAATCTTTAAAAATGTACTTTAATTCAGCGAAAACTCCCGATCTATGATACTTCATACAGTAGTATTTGACTCATATGTTAACCTATACATATAAAATAAATAGCAAAAACAATGGGAAGGTTCAATGGGATATAAACGAAATTATGATACAACAAAAGACTTACGGTCTGTCACTGCAAACTTGTTTACATATCTGTAGATGTGATAGCCACTGTAGATGGGATTGCCGGTAATAGGGTGTGAGTTAGATGATCTTAGATACACATATATACACTAGTACATTGCGGTTGGGTGCCTCTATTTTATACAGAGTGTGCAAACTGGTTGCAAATAATGAAATAATTTCTTACGACAGGCATAAAAATCTATCAGACCACATTATTCAACACTGTAATTGGTGTGTATTGCATGCAAGGGCTATCTGGTGAAACATCAGTTTTCAGGGACTCCCTCTACGCCCACAAGCGATGGATAGGAGAATGCCTGGTGTTTACAGGGTATACGGAAAGCCTGACCGCGATCAAAACAAAATATGCATAGAAACACCACGTCCCATGCAGTATAAAGGCAGCCCCTTCTATATTTCTTGTACAAGAGCAGACTCGGGGATTCGTATTAAATGCACAAAAGCTTAACACTCCTGCCCCTACCCATTTCTCCCATTTTCCAGTGACAATCAAACTTGCTGTCCCGGCTGTCATTCAACCTTTATATCTTTCCTCTTTAACTTATAGTTTTTTTTGTATTTATTAACTTGATTTCGTGTTCTGGTATAGTTGACATACTCATATTGTTCAATGGACGTAAAACTCTAATCAATTCGATGAAGTAGATTTAGCAGCACGAAGATAAATGCACTTCCCGGATGTGCCGGGCGTTTCTCCATGCAGGTGGTGGGTAGGGGGATGCATTGTCTATGCGGGGTAGTTTCACCATAATACGGAAAGCCTGACCGCGAACCATTGTAGCCAAACTGTATGGAGAAACGACAAGCCCTATGCCCCTTCTATATTTTTCGTTTAGAGCAGACTCACTAGGGGTGAGGGCTTGAAAACATGACTAAATATACATATTTAATAAGAAGCAGCTAGGAGTTGCTTACTCTACCTGTGCACCTGACCTCACCCTTGGATTTCTATTGGGTCCATGTTGTCCATCTTTGTGCATGTGTGTGTCTTCACCGATGTTACCATCGTCCTTGGATTATTCGTTTTTTTATTGACGGTTCGGTTCTCACTTGCTTTCCTGCCCTTACCCATTTCTCCCATCTTAAAACTCGTTGCACCCATGATATACCGATGCTAAGGAATAAACTGATGATCTTACTATATCTACACTCATATGTGGGAGGGGGGGTCCTGCAATCAAATGATTGGTTTAACCACTACCCTTTAAAATAAATATTTTTTACCTAATATTCCCTTCATCTAACCTTTGTCCAACAATGTCAGTTATCTCTAACCCCGTCCCCACTTCGGCCTTACCCAACCCTTACAACCGTTTGGCTTACTCCGACTTCAACTCATGTACAGCTTTCACGTGTCCCAAAATATCAGAATTATGTATAGACTTTAAATGATATGGATGAATTGTTTGGACTTTGGACTAATTTAAATATCATACTTCCTTCTTATTACCAAATATGAAAATATCAAATTAATTCTTCTTCTGGCCAACGTATAGGATAAAAACGCTGAAAATAACGAGGTGGAATTAAGTAAAATATTTCAGCTCAAGAGGGAACCATTTTCATCAGTGGAATGATTAAACATACTAGTAATCCAAAATCTGCTTAAGAATTGTGGGGAAATTATTAACCACATAAGTTGACACCTCGCAGAAAAAAAAGACATTGACTTTTTTTTACTCTTTTTTTTTAAACACGAATCACAAATTTCCTTGTACATTCCGTCCGGTGTAAACTTCTATAAAGATCTTCTCTGAAACCACAGGACCAAAGGAACCAAATTTGGTCATAATGATCTTTTGGTGGTCCCCTACAAATAAGAAGTTTTCAGGTTTGCACGTCATCCAAATGACCGTAAGTTGGAAACATTTGCAAATTTACTCCCATAGGGGCCAAGCAAATACAATGCCTAAACACACAAGACATACAAACATATGTTTATACAACAACAAATGACATTTAACATTGGACGATATTGAAAGCACATTTAGAGCTCTTTTCTTCTGAAACAACTGAACCAAATGAAACCAAACTTGTTAAGAAAGTCCTTAGGTAGTCTACTCTAAATGTGTTTTAGGTAAGCACCTCATTCAAGATGGCCACCAACAGGAAACATAGTTTTAACATTAGATCCTATGGGAAATCACATTTAGAGATATTCTCCTCCGAACCAAACTTTTCCAGGATAGTCCTTATGTTTTCCCGTCCTACAACTTAAATTGTTTCATATTCGCTCCTTATCCAAGATTTTAAAATGCATCCGATTGGAAAACACATTAAGAGATCACACTTGATCATAATAAAGCCCTTGGGTAGTCTTCTACAAAAAAATTGTTTCCAGATCTTCTCCTTATCAAAGATGGCTGCCAGCAAGGAACATAGTTTCACATTGCACCCTATTACTTATCATCGGACCTAATGGGTAAATGCAATCAGATAAATAGATGACTTAATTGGAACCAAACTTGGCCTCAATAGTCCTTTGGTGGTCTCCTACAAAAAGTTGTTTCTAGATCTGGTCCTGATCCAAGATGACCGCGATCAAGGAACATAGTTTAATATTGGGCCCTATTGGAAAACACACATTCCGAGATCTTCTCTGAAACTACTAATCCACTTGAAAAGAAACTTGGCCACAATAGCCTTTGGCTGGTCCCATACAAAACAAGTTTGTTTTTCAGGTTTGCACCTTATCACAGATAGCCTCTGGCGGGAAACATATTTACTACCGAGCCAGCTAGGACCACCCTTGGCCACAACAGTCATTAAATTGTCCCCTGCAAAAACTATGAAACTACTGATCCTTTTGAAAAGAAACTTGGTCACAATAGCCTTTGGTTGGTCCCATAAATACAAGTTGTCTTTCAGATTTACACCTTATCACAGATAGTCTCCGACGGGAAACATAGTTTAAACATTGGCCTCTATGGGAAATAACACATTTAGAGATCTTCTATTATGGAACTACTGAGCCAGTTGGGACCACCCTTGGCCACAGCAGTCCTTAGATTGTCCCCAGCAAAAAAGTCTTCTTCAGGTTCACACTTTATCCAAATGACTGCAAACAGGAAACACAGTTTTAACATTGGACACTATCTTAAAAACTTCAAAGGTCTTCTCACTTCAACAGCTGGGAAAATTATCTTATCTTTGGCTTTTTTAAATTAAAGACTGCCTATGTTAGTCAAGGCCAGGCGAGCGACATAGGCTCTTGAGCACCATATCCAATATGACCACCGGCGGGAAACATAGTTCAAACATTGGCCTCTATGGGAAAACACATTTAGAGATCTTCTCCTATGAAACCACTGAGCCAATTGGAACCAAATTTAGCCACAATAGTCCTTAGATGGTCACCTGCAATTTTTGTTTCTTCAGTTTCACACTTTATCCAAGATGGCTGCCAGCAGGAAACATAGTTTTAACATTGAACTCTATCTTATCTTAAACACTTTGAAAAATCTTCTACCCTTAAACAACTGACAAATTTGAACCATATTTTATCTTTGCATGGCCTTTTTATCAAAGACTGTGTATGTAAACAAGGTCCAGGCGAACGATGCAGGCTATTCAGAGGCTGTTGTTTTAATTCTCTAAATCCAATGTACAGAAGCTATTTTTGCAAATGACTATTTTGAAAACTTACGTCTCCTTGGTGCATACCGACTCAAAACATTTTGAAGACCAAAAACCAGAAAATGTATACAAGGTAATAGTAAACAAAAGGCCAAAATCAGCAAAGGACAGATCTATGCATGTATGAAAGAGATGATCCTTAGATTTGAACACAATTTTCCAAAAATGTAGATATTGCATTTTTTTTTCTTCGGACCAGCGCCAAACTACTGGTCTTCTTGGCTGGTGAATACACTGGAGGGACTAACAGTCCGCGAGCTCCGACCCAGTGGTATATAGATAACTAAATAAACAAGAGGTCCACAAGGGCCTGTATAGCTCGCCCGGCCCTCGACTAACAAAGGCAGTCTATGTTAAAATGGTGAAAGTTAAACTATGATTCTTATGTGCCCAGTGGTTTAAGGGGGGAATCTAAAGTGTTTTCATTGGTTCCAATGTTAAACTGCTGACAACCATCTTGGATAAACTGTGAACCCGAAAAACAAATTTTCGCTGCTAGGGACCATTCAAAGACTATTGTTGCCAAGTTTGGTTCCATTTGACAAGGTAGTTCCAGAGGAGAAGATATTTGAATATGTTTACACATAGAGTCCAATGTCAAAACTATATATGTTCCTTGCTGGTGGACATCTTGGATATAGCGCTGATCTGTAAAACAACTTTAACTTTTTTGCAGTGGACCACCCAAAGACAATTATGGCCAAGTTTTGCTCTATGTGGCTCAGCAGTTTCAGGGGAGAAGATCTGTGAATGTGTTGAATACTGTTGACCTATAGGGTCCAATGTGAAGAGTATGCTCCCTGTTGGCAGCCATCTTGGATACAGCGCTGACTTGGAAAAAATTGAAGGGTACCTTCTAAAGGCTATAGTGGCTAAGTTTGGTTTCAGTTGGGCAAGCAGTTTCAGAGATCTTTGAATTTGTTTTCCCATATGGTCCAATGTTAAAACTATGTTCCCCGCAGGCGGTAATCTTTGATATAGCGTTGACTTGAAACAAAATTTTTGCAGGAGGCCATCTAAAGACTATAATGCCCAAGTTTGGTTCCAATTTGCTCAACAGTTTCAGAGAAGAAGATCTTTGAATGTGTTTTCCCATTGTTTCCAGTGTTAAAAATTGTGTTTGCCGCTGGTGGCCATCTTGGATATAGCGCTGGCTTGAAAAACAGCTGTTTTGCAGGGGACCATGCGCCTAAAGAATATTGTGGAATAGTTTGGTTCCAATAAGCTCAGTATTTTTTAGAGGAAAAGATCGTTTAATATGTTTTCTCATAAAGTAAAATGTCAAAACTATGTTCCTAACTTACGACCATCTTGGATATTGCGCTGACCTGAAAACAACTCTTTTACAGTGGATCACCTAAATACTATTGTGGCCGAGTTTTTCTCCATTTGGCTCAGCAGTTTTAGAGAAGATCTGTAAATGTGCTTTCCCATAGGGTCAAATGTTAAATTATAGATACGAGAATAGACATCATATGCCACAGATTTGGCTCCAAAATGGGAAGTTCACTATTGGAGAGTCGGTTTCATTACGCTTATCGTGTTTTGATTTGCATATTCTCCGTTGCATATTCAAGGTTGGAAAATATTTAAAATTCCTAGAGTTTAAAAAAAA
>MJUU01069276.1:174538-193123 GCA_002080025.1 Modiolus philippinarum | reverse complement strand
CTGAATAGCCTGGAGGTAAAGCTTCGATGAAAATCGGGAAATATGTAGATGGACTCTTTGATTCACGTTTTATTTATGTCTCACAGACACAATGCCTATCCTACACTAGCATGAAGAAAAAGAGACAACTAGAAAGGAAAAGGGGAAAACACACCAAAGAACGCAATCTAGCTCATTTCAAGAGGTTTGAAAGCCAGAACAAAAATCATTTTCCATCAAGCAATGAAAATTATTTACGATATTGAGGCAATATACAAGCCATTAGGGCGGCAAAACAAAGGTGCAAAAACGATATATTAATAAAGTACCCATAATAGGATGAAAAAATACCATTGTTGATAACCAAAATCATATCAAATATTTATTGGTGAAATAGGTCATTTATTGTAAAATGGCTATTGATTTAAGTTCCAAACTGTCAGAATTTTTATTGTTCCATTTGAGTTAAGTAATTTCCTATATCGATATCCGATAGTCTTTTGTTTCCACTACGACACAATACTTAGCGGTTTCCAATTTCATATAAAAACCAACCTAATATGCGTTTCTATTTCGAATATAATATCCAAATTGTTATTGGATGTTTGTTCAAAAATGTCTAGTGTTTTTTTCGATGTAAATGAAAAATCCATCACGATATTGATTCAGATTGTTCGTTTCTAAAATATCACTTTTTATAATGAAAGTCATTTTCGCGCAAAAATTGACGTCCATGTTCGTACAAAGCTACCATTTCTCGTCTTGATATATTTTATTCATTTTTTTTTGGATTCAGGGGTGTCCGGGGGTTGAAACATCCTTTGTGTGTGTGTGTGTGTGTGTGTGTGTTCGTGCATACGTAAGGCAAAAATTGACAAGAGAAAACAAACAGACAAAAAAAAACCCCAAAAAACAAAAAAACAAAACAAAACAAAACAAAAACAACCAAAACAAAAAACAAAAAAAACAAAAAAACAAAAAAAAAAAACAAACAAACAAACAAACAACAAAAACAACGACAAAAAAGCAAACAAAGAACCCAACAAACAAAAACGTAAAGCAAAAATCGCTTAGAACCTCAAACCCCATTTCTGGGAACCCATTATATTTTTTTCGAAGGCTGGATACTTGGCTTTGTGATTTTTTTCAAAGAAAAGTTGTTCCGAATCTCTTTTATCATATAACATAAATGCTTTTGTTATTTTATGCTATGGCAATCAGCATTTTTGTGTTATGCTCAAGTCTAATAAAAGCACCGACGGATCAGCCTCCGAAAAAGGGGGTTCCAATGAAGTTCCAGAAGATGAGGTTTCCAGCTACCTTTACCAATGTTTTGAAAGTTTTAGTCAAAATTTTGCACGAAATTTACATTTTTCCCAGAAAAAAGGGTTTCCAATCCCCTCTGGATCCGTCAATGAAAAGGTTTAACAAATTACATGTACGTTGTATTGTTATACACCATATTCTGTAACTAAGTATTTGCATTCAAGTGCAGGTCCATGGATCGGAAACGATAGTTGGAACCCAAGTTTCTCACTTTTGGGGAAATCTTGAAATTTCGTTCAGAATTTAGGGAAAAGAGACGCTCATTATACATAGACTTAATGCAAGCCTTCCTTCCCGGTTCAAGGTAAAACTTTTCAGCCTTCCATAACTTGTTCATGTGCAATTCTTGTGACGACCTCGAATCTATACTAAAATGCAAATACAACACTTTCCCTTTACACCAACTGAATTCCGCTGAATGCTGTTGTAATATATTGATTGTCAAATACTATTGAGCGAGTTCAAAAATGGAAAGCCTAATTTTGACAAATATAAAGATACATTTTTGTATTGATAACACATGGCTTCATTTATACCATAACTGGATATGTAGTATAGTCAGTATAGGTTTATAAGATACTATATTCGGTAAAATTCACACGGGATATGGGTTCATAATTTCATGTCTGTGCTTTATATGTAATATGAACCCATATCCCCTGTGAAGCACGAATAACTTTTATATTCTGCAACAAGTGCTATGATTTTTCTTAAAGGCTTTTAAATCATAATTTAGCTACCACAGCTATAGGGATACGGTCTCATATCCGCTATTAATCAAATTGCAGAATTTAATTTCACTTTAGCAGAATATAATCCATATTGAGCTCACCTGGCCTAAAAGACCATGCGAGCTATTGCCATAACTTGGCATCTGTCGGTGTCTTTCTGTCTGTCGTCCGTCCTAAACTTAAAAAAAACTTCTCCTCTGAAACAACCGGACCAATTTTAACCATACTTGGTCTGAATCGTTACCAGGGTACCTAGATTCGAAATTGTGTCGAAGGAGTCCGAGGATCCTACAACATGGCTGCCGTTACCAAAAAGAGAACATGGGGGCACATTGCAATTGCTTCCAAATAACTCAAAAACCGTTGCAGATATCACAATTCTGACATGGGGTAAAAAATGACCAGATTGAAAAAATCGACCTGCTCTGCAATTTTGAGATCTCAAACCCGTCTTGGAGTTATTGCCCATTTTCCGTAAAATTTTTTTAATTAAAAAAACTATAACAAATGGAGTTCAATTTTTTATTGCAAAAATGTCCAGTATATCAAGATCTACCAACTTAGAAATTTAGAAAATCTGAATACCTATATTGGAGTTATTGCCCTTTATTTATAATTTTTATTTTTGCAAATTTATACATTTTGCCTTATATTTCAAAAAGAAATTTGAGATAGAGGCTGACGTTAGATGTACAAATATTAAGAATGTCAAAGACTATAATTTATGTTCATGGTGGAAGGTGCCGAACTCATCCAAGATGGCCGTCAGCGAGAACTTAGTTTAACATTGGACCCTATGTGAAAACATATTCAAAGATCTTCTCCTCTGAGACAACTTGGCCAATTTGAACCATACGGTCACAACTGTCCTTAGTTGGCCCCTTTGAAAAAAGTGTCCGGCAAGTCTTAATCAGATCCAAGATGGCCGCCAGCGGAGAACATAGTTTAACATTGGCCCCTTTTGGAAAAGACATTCAAATATCTTTTCCTCCGAGACTATACTTGACCAATTGGAACCATACTTTGTCACAACTGTCCTTAGTTGGTCCCCTTTGAAAAATGTGTCCGGCAAGTCCCGATCAGATCCAAGATGTCCATCAGCTTGGAACATAGTTTAGCATTGAACCGAATTTGAAAGCACATTCTAAGACCTCAAACTTGGTCACCATAGTCCTTGGGTGGCCCTCTTTAAAATATGACTGACAAGTCTGCGATCGAAGATGGCTGCCAGTGGCGAACTTAGTTCAACATTGGACCCTATGGGAAAACGCATTCAAAGATCGTCTAATCTGAAACTACGTGCCATACTGGAACCAAATCTTGTCAAAACCGCCCTTCATTGGTCGTCTTTGAAAAATATGTCCGGACAGTCTGTGTCATATAGAAGATGGAACTTGCTTAACGTTTGACAATTTAGGGAAAACAAATTCTACTTTTTATTATTGGAACAAAACTTGGTCACAATGGTCCTTTGATGGCCCATTTTGAAAAATGTACTAGTATCCAGTCAGTCCATATTAGACCCAAGACGGCCGCTAACGGGAAGAAGAGTTTTACATAAAAACCTATGGAAAATGCATACAAAGATCATCTCTGACACACTGGGCCATATTACACTGAGGTCTATTATTATACTATGAATGAGACCCTTTATCATTGAGGTTATGTGTACTGTCTGTGCCAGCTCCGGAACAGGTGAGTTACAGGCCTTTGAGAGCCTCTAGTTCTATTTAAATAAAAACATTTTAAAAAGGAAAAGTTTGCAACGGTGATAAACAGATGTGCAGTACGCTTGATGTTCTTATTTAATATATATCTGTCATACTAGTATTAAAGATTTTCTCACATTAGACTACTAGGCTATTTATAACAAGACTTGGGCATAATGGTACTTAAATGGTCCTCTTCAAAACTGGTGTCCGACGACTCTGTATCAAATAAAAATGGCCATCAGCATAGAGCATATTTTAACATTGGATTATGCTGGAAACACATTGAAAGATCTTTTTATCTTTACTAAAAAGACCAATATGAATCACAATTTGCACAATGGACCTTTGGTGATCTCTTTACATTACGCCAGGCAGGTCCGTACCATATCCAAGATGGTATCCCTCGTAGAAATTTGTTTAACATTGGACCCAAGTCAGGAAACCATTCGATGGTCTTCGCCCCTGAAACTACACAGTGATTTATTATCAAATTCTACACAAGGTCCTCATAAAAAAGGTGTCAGACATGTTTGCACCTCATAGAAGATTGCCGCCAGCGGGAACTATAGTTTAACACTGAACTCCGTGGAAACATATTCAAGTAACCCAGGAACCGAAATGCCTTTTGGAAGCAAGTTTGGGCATAACAATAACAACAAAATTATTGTCGCAAACAGCTCTTAAAAAAATCAAAATATGTAGTGATATGTTCATATGAACATGTTGTCATACATTTCGGAAAAATAGTGCTCCGTCTACAGAGCTGTCGTGCGCGTCCTAGGTGGTGGATAGAGAGTGTTCTGTCCGTTGCAGTCAACACCTGTCTCTACCGATTTCTCATTGGTTTTTAAAACTCGTTCCTCTTCCTCCTTTATATCTTTCTTAAATTATTTTAATTACTTTACTTGTTCTCTGAAAGAATTGCTTACTGGACGTAAAACTCTAATCAAACATATGACCTGCCACTCCGCGCCTACTCCAAGATTGTCGGCATCGACAATGGCGATATTGGAAACCATTCAAAAATCTTCCTCTCTGAGACTGCTTGACCATTCATGACTAGACTCGGGCAAATGATCCTTTGACCATGACAGTCCCCTTCACGAAAAAGATGGCTACCAGCAAGGAGCAAATTTCAACTTTGGACTCTTGCACTTGCAAAGATATGTTTCGTCTTAAACGACAAGATTAATTGAAACCATACTTAGCGCATTAGTCCTTATGACCTCTTTGAATATTTAAGAAATAAAACATGGCCGCCATACTATATTGTCATTATAACATGGGCTTGAGTTGTTTTTGCAAATATTTTATCCCGAGCGTTAGCGAGGGGTAAAATATGCAAAAACAACGAAAGCCCATGTTATAATGACAATATAGTATTTGGCGGGTATGATTTATTTCGATTCTAATATGGAAATTTCNACAAGATTAATTGAAACCATACTTAGCGCATAAGTCCTTATGACCTCTTTGAATATTGGTCCCTGATACACCTGTGTCCAATTCAAGATAGCCGTCCGCGGAGAACACTGGATTCTATTCACGAAAACAATCAAATATTTTCTCCCCTGAAGAAAAAAAAAGTAAAAAAAAACACACACACACAAAAACAAACAAAAACAAAAAAAACCCAAAAAAACATGTAGAACAAAACTTAGACACACATGGCATTTAGATCCCCCGAAAGTGCCCGGCAGGTCTACATACCATTGGAGATAGAAGCAAGCAGCTAACAGCTCAACATTGTCTCTAATAGAAACACATTCTCAAAGCACAAAGCCATTTAGAACTATGCTTATCACAGAAGTCCTTGTGTGGACTTTTATTTTGTCCCGCAGGTACCTTCCCAAAATGGCTACCTGCGGAGATCATAGCATCAGACCCTTTTCCGAAACCATTCAATGATCTTTCTATCTGAAACTACCTAGCCAAACTTAGACGCCATGGTCCTTAGATACTCCCCTGAAAAAGTGTCCGACAGGCCATAATACATCAAAGATGACCATCAGCGGGCGGGGAACATATTGTGAAACCGGGATCAAATAGGTTTCGTCGGCCATTAACAAAACTTGTTCTCAATACTTTAGGTCCCCTCAAGTAAGGTGTTCAGCATGTCTCAGAATGTATCGGACTAGAGCGACTTTTCTTCCCAATGGTTGTTCCTTCGTGTTTTGCTACATTAAAACCACCAGCCTCAGCCTCAGCCATATTGGATCAATATTCTCAATTTGACGGTGTTTCACAGAAAATCATTCATTCATCCAATTCTGCTCTTAGGCTACCT
Organism: Modiolus philippinarum; assembly: GCA_002080025.1. Lineage (NCBI taxonomy): Eukaryota > Metazoa > Mollusca > Bivalvia > Mytilida > Modiolidae > Modiolus > Modiolus philippinarum. The sequence goes on along the minus strand of MJUU01069276.1, from coordinate 187,088 downwards.
TTACCTTTTACAGATAAAATTAGGCATCATTATTGTATAAAATTATATGAATTATTAACTTTAATTGTGACTTTTTCCCAAGGCAAGATAAGATCACTAGAATTTATTCAGGTCACGATAACGTATGATCATGTATATTTTATGTGGTTAGGATTTACATTTGCGTCTTATCATAGAACACCAGATCAATATTGTGCTTCCTAGATAAACACAATCTATTTTCTGTGAAGTATTGCCTACGCCTTGTCAATAAATTCGGATATTAAAGCCGTGTTCAGCGACGGGATCGATTGAATAATTATGGCACAAGCAGATCTCCTGATCAGAAATGGACGAATTATTGATCCTGCTAATAATTTAGATTTCATAGGCGACATAGTTGTTAACAACGGTATTATTCAAACAGTGGGAATTGATTTAAAAACTGAAGCAATAACGGAATTCGATGCAACAGGTTGCTTGGTAACGCCTGGTCTTATCGACTGCCATGTACATTGTTACCAATATGCTACTCCATTGGGAATCAATCCGGACGACAGATGCTTGTCTAGAGGAGTCACAACTGTAGTTGACGCGGGTAGTGCGGGTATTTATTCTTTACACCCATTACCTTTACACTTGTGTAGATTAGTTACCTGTAAAGTATTGGGGCTTCTCATGGGGGTTCCATGGAATCAAGTAATCGTGTACTTTTTGCACAGAATCAGAATATTTTATTACCAAATTAGGACCACAGGAGGGCATGATGCATCAAACATTTAAGAATATTACAGAAAACGGTATAGACAAAGAATAAAAACATGAAATCAATCGTCATTTACGGAAATAGGGTAAATCTGCACAAAATATGGTGCTCAAAAGACAAAATTAATTAAGGGGTCTAGTAATCAAATAACAGATGGAAATCAAATAATCCCCTGTAACCAGATAATCAAGAAATCCACTAGAACTAAGACGGTCCAGCCTTTATACCACAACAAACAATTCACTAGATTGCATATCATATAGCTTTATCCTTGCGAGCCCCAAGCAAACATCTGAACAAGGAGATGTGCACAATTGCATAAATTAAAATATTTTTCTTTTGTTCTATGTATGGGTTAGAGTAATTTGAAAATGTAATTAGAGGTTCATCTCGGCAAGACTTGATCACTGTGCTCACCTAAGGACGTATATTGTCATATATATGTCCTTTGTTCACCCTGTTTATCGTTTTACGAAAAAGAAACCTGACCTCGAATCGAACTAGCTATGTCGAGTTGGATGACGTTGTAAATGTATACCTAAATACTGTATTGAAATGAACGATTATTCAATAGTCTGACCTGAATAATCTTTCTGTATTCAAAGTTATTCGGGTGTAGATATTGCACTAGTCATTACAATCTTCTCCCTCGTTTAGTCTTGTGCTTTTGTGAGTTAAAAATCTTCAGAGCTATGTTCATGTCGAAGTAGGTACAACTGAGTTCCATAATCGACAAAATATGATAGAAATTAGATTTGATTTTAAACTTATTTTATTAAATAAACATGAATATCATTTTATAGCAGACCGAAACCTATATATATCCTCTCCTTATAGAAATTAGATGACAAATGATTTAATGAATCGCTTTATTCATGTACAACCAAGGCTGCCAGAGTTACCTCCCATATTTGATATTGCACTAAAATGATCTGCCAAGGGTAAAAAAACGTGGCAATTTTTATTAATGCAACACAACATGATGGCAGTTAAAGGTCAAAAGTATTATATAATACAAATAAAAGACAACAAACATAAACACCTTACTCGATGGAAGCGCTTCCTGTCCACATTGCTAAAGACTGTTCTAAAAAGGAACCTACGGATTTCACTTGTTCATTATTTGAGTTTTAACTTTTTTATTCATTGCAAGATTTTTTTTAATCAATATTAAGTTTTCTGTAGATAGTCTTCTCTAATATGTTGAGTAATAGTAAAATGGAAATATTTTAAACCTTGAACAATTTAGCTTCATTCTTCAACAGTTTTTCTATCCAACGACGTCCCTAAATTATGCAATGAGATCTTTTTTTCTTCAGTCAATAAAATAAAATTATTATTTTATAATATTATTTGTGTGATGTGGTTGGTTCATTTGGTGTCACATGACGTTCTGTAAATATGGTTTAGACCTGGTATTTCCATAACTAGTACATTAAGTTCTATATTTAGATACGTCAGGTTTACAACATATTTTATATGTCAACACACTAAGTTGAAAAAAAAAAATAAATACAAATAAAAAATAAACATTTATAGCATGGCAAGTTCGTTAAGAGTATATTAACCGGGACTGCGTCCTCTGTCAGTTTGCTCTAGTCAGGTCTATACATCAATGTATTTACCTCATCGTAATGCTATATTTATATACAAGCTGTTTGATATGAAAGTTTATCTGAGTTGAAATATCTCCACGATTAAGCGAATTTTATGCTGGCCTGTGTTAAACAAGATTTATACTCTTTATTCAGGGGAATCTACATTTCCTGGTTTAAGAAAATTTATTGCGGAGAAGAGTCATACTAGAGTGTTATGTTTTCTGCATATCGTACAGCACGGATTAGCGTCATCTGGGTGTACATCTGGCGGTAAGTTAGTTATAACGTACAGCATGGATTAGCGTCATCTGGGTGCACATCTGGCGATAAGTTAGTCAACCTTACAGCATGGATTAGCGTCATCTAGGTGTACGTCTGGCGGTAAGTTAGTTATACCGTACAGCATGGGTTAGCGTCATCTGGGTGCACGTCTGGTGGTAAGTTAGTTATACCTTACAGTATGGATAAGCGTCATCCGGGTGCACGTCTGGCGTTAAGTTGGTTATACCATACAGCATGGATTAGCGTCATCTGGGTACACGTCTGGTGGTAAGTTAGTTATACCTTACAGCATGGATTAGCGTTATCTGGGTGCACGTCTGGCGGTAAGTCAGTTAGACCGAACAGCATGGATTAGCGTCATCTGTAAGTACATCTTGTGGTAGGTCAGTTTATGCATATCATACAGAACGGAGTAGCGTCATGTTGGTGTACATCTAGCGGTTAGTCAGTTTATACATATCGTAAAGCATGGATTAGTGTCATCTCGGTGTACATCTGGTGGTAAGTCAGTTTATACATATCGTACAGCATGGATTAGCGTCATCTGGGTGTACATCTAGTGGTAATTCAGTTTATACACATTGCACAGCATGGATTAGCGTCATCTGGGTGTACATCTGGTGGTAGGTCAGTTTATGCATTCCGTACAGCACGGATAAGTGGCATCTGGGTGTACATCTGGTGGAAAGTCAGTTTGTGCATATGTTTTTAGTGTTGCGTTTGTGGCATTAGTGTGCTTTCACGGTGTTTGGTGTCATTGGTCTTCCATTTCCTGGTGTTCTTGCTTTTGCCTTGCCTCTAGACTCTGATTTTTTAAATTTTGTGCTTTGTTCCTTCGGCATTGATTCTACTGTCGTTGTTATCGTACAGCATAGATTAGCGTCATCTGTGTGCGTGTCTGGCGGTAAGTCAGTTTATATAATTGTACAGCATGGATAAGTGTCATGTAGGTGAACATCTAGTGGCAAGTCAGTTTACACAGATTGTACAGCATCGATTGGCGACATCTTGGTGTACATCTGGTGGCAAGTCAGTTTATACATATCGTACACAATGGATTGGCGACATCTTGGTGGACATCTGGTGGCAAGTCAGTTTATACATAATCGCACAGCATGGATAAGTGTCATCTAGGTGTACATCTGGTGGTAAGTCAGTTGATACATATCGTACAGCATGGATTGGCGACATCTTGGTGTACATCTTGTGGCAAGTCAGTTTATACACATCGTACAGCATGGATAAGTGTCATCTAGGTGTACATCTGGTGGTGAGTCAGTTTATACATATCGTACAGCTTGGATTGGCGACATCTAGGTGTATATCTAGTGATTGGTCAGTTTATACATATTGTACAGCATGGATTGGCGATATACATATTGTACAGCATGAATTGGCGACATCTTTGTGTACGTCTGGTGGTTAGTCACTTTATTCATATCGTGCAGCATGGATAAGTGTCATCTAGGCGTACATCTGGAGGCAAGTCAGTTTATACATATTGTACAAGATGGATTGGCGACATCTAGGTGAAAATCTGGTGGTTAGTCAGTTTATACATATTGTACAGCATGGATAAGCGCCATCTAGGTGTACATCATGTGGTATGTCAGTTTATATATATTGTACAGCATGGATTAGCGCCATCTAGGTGTACATCATGTGGTATGTCAGTTTATACATATTGTACATCATGGATTGGCGACATCTTGGTGTACATATGGTGGCAAGTCAGTTTATACATAATCGCACTGGATGGATAAGTGTTATCTAGGTATACATCTTGTGGTAAGTCAGTTCATACATATCGTACAGCATGGATTGGCGAAATCTTGGTGTTCATCTGGTGGCAAGTCAGTTTATACATATTGTACAGCATGGATAAGTGTCATCTAGGTGTACATCTGGTGGTAAGTAAGTTTATACATATCGCACAGCATGGATTAGCGCCATATAGGTGTACATCTGGTGGTATGTCAGTTTATACATATTGTACAGCATGGATTGGCGACATCTTGGTGTACATCTGGTTGCAAGTCAGTTTATACGTATCGTACAGCATGGATTGGCGACATCGTTGTGTACATCTGGTGGCGAGCCAGTTTATAGATATTATACAGCATGGATTGGCGACATCTTGGTGTAAATCTGGTGGCAAGTCAGTTTATACATATCGTACAGCATGGATAAGTGTCATCTAGGTGTACATCTGGTAGTATGTCAGTTTATACATATCGTACAGCATGGATAAGTGTCATCTAGGCGTACATCTGGTGGTATGTCAGTTTATACATATACTACAGCATGGAGTGGCGACATCTAGGTATACATCTGGTGGTATGTCAGTTTATACATATCGTACAGCATGGATAAGTGTCATCTAGGTGTACATCTGGAGGTATGTCAGTCTATACATATTGTACAGCATGGATTGTCGACATCTTGGTGAACATCTGATGGCAAGTCAGTTTACACATATCGTACAGCATGGATAAGTGTCATCTAGGTGTACATCTAGTGGTAAGTCAGTTTATACATATCGTACAGCATGGATAAGTGTCATCTAGGTGTACATCTGGTGGTGTGTCAGTTTATACATATTGAACAGCATGGATTGGCAACATCTTGGTGTACATCTGGTGGCAAGTCAGTTTATACATATTGCACAGCATGGATAAGTGTCATCTTGGTGTACATCTGGTGGTATGTCAGTTTATACATATTGAACAGCATGGATTGGCCACATCTTGGTGTATATCTGGTGGCAAGTCAGTTTATACATATCGTACACAATGGATTGGCGACATCTTGGTGGACATCTGGTGGCAAGTCAGTTTATACATAATCGCACAGCATGGATAAGTGTCATCTAGGTGTACATCTGGTGGTAAGTCAGTTGATACATATCGTACAGCTTGGATTGGCGACATCTTGGTGTACATCTTGTGGCAAGTCAGTTTATACACATCGTACAGCATGGATAAGTGTCATCTAGGTGTACATCTGGTGTGAGTCAGTTTATACATATCGTACAGCTTGGATTGGCGACATCTAGGTATATATCTAGTGATTGGTCAGTTTATACATATTGTACAGCATGGATTGACGATATACATATTGTACAGCATGGATTGGCGACATCTTTGTGTACATCTGGTGGTTAGTCACTTTATTCATATCGTACAGCATGGATAAGTGTCATCTAGGCGTACATCTGGAGGCAAGTCAGTTTATACATATTGTACAAGATGGATTGGCGACATTTAGGTGAAAATCTGGTGGTTAGTCAGTTTATACATATTGTACAGCATGGATTAGCGCCATCTAGGTGTACATCATGTGGTAAATCAGTTTATATATATTGTACAGCATGGAATAGCGCCATCTAGGTGTACATCATGTGGTATGTCAGTTTATACATATTGTACATCATGGATTGGCGACATCTTGGTGTACATATGGTGGCAAGTCAGTTTATACATAATCGCACTGGATGGATAAGTGTTATCTAGGTATACATCTTGTGGTAAGTCAGTTCATACATATCGTACAGCATGGATTGGCGAAATCTTGGTGTTCATCTGGTGGCAAGTCAGTTTATACATATTGTACAGCATGGATAAGTGTCATCTAGGTGTACATCTGGTGGTAAGTAAGTTTATACATATCGCACAGCATGGATTAGCGCCATATAGGTGTACATCTGGTGGTATGTCAGTTTATACATATTGTACAGCATGGATTGGCGACATCTTGGTGTACATCTGGTTGCAAGTCAGTTTATACATATCGTACAGCATGGATTGGCGACATCGTTGTGTACATCTGGTGGCGAGCCAGTTTATAGATATTATACAGCATGGATTGGGGACATCTTGGTGTAAATCTGGTGGCAAGTCAGTTTATACATATCGTACAGCATGGATAAGTGTCATCTAGGTGTACATCTGGTAGTATGTCAGTTTATACATATTGTACAGCATGGATTGGCGACATCTTTGTGTACATCTGGTGGCAAGTCAGTTTATACATATCGTACAGCATGGATAAGTGTCATCTAGGTGTACATCTNCCAGTGACTCTGCTCTTTTCAGACTAATATAAAAGGGATCTCTATACTGCAGGGAGCGTGGCGTTTCTACACACAATTTGGCTACTATACTTTGCAGTCAAGTTTTCCGTATTATCAGATTTCTACCCTGCATAGACGGGGAATTGCCCCATTTAATCCTCCGAATTTCGTAATTGATTTTTGTGTTTAACCTTTACTAAAAATACATATATATCCTCTATTCAAGCCTATCTTAATCATCATAAAAGAAAACTTTTTCCCCTGTCAAAATAGTCACCAAAGCCAACATATTTTTAGTAGGTAATAAAAATAAATTTAATTTTCTATAGATTTTCGATTGATCTTCATTGGATAAATTATTATGGAGCTCTAACAAATAGCTATCGATCATCTGGTATACATTGTCACCCTTAAACAATGAAAGGATATTGTGTAAATGCAAACGAGACGAAGTCTACACATACAAAATATATTTAGTAAAACTGAAAGATGGAACAACGCTTTAATTGTTGTTCATCTTATATACTCATTTAAATATCTTTTATCTGATTTATTCAAATCATGTCACATGACATTTGAGATTTCGCTGGGTCAACCGGTTAGCGTTAGGTCGCATAGGAAGGTCAACATGTGAACAAGAAAATGCGATATAATATAACAGTTACCACCCTAGATAGTGTGTGACCCAGCGGTTTCTCTCCCCTCGAAATTTAGACCCTAATATCTCGGGGAGAGAAACCGGTGGGTCACACACAATCTAGGGTGGTAATTGTATAGCGATCACCATGAGGTCTTCATATGAGATACGGTCTCATGTTCATTTACTCCATATCCTGTAATAAAATATGTATACGCAAGGGTTGCTAAGTTCATTATCATATCCACACTTGAAGTCAATGTCCAGTATTCTTTCAGTGGTTTTGTTGACTACGATTGTAACAAACAGAATTTCTTTTATCACCTGCATGCTTGGCTTCAATGTGAGCAATAACATTTTGCATTTTTGTTTTTAAAAAAAAACTAACAAATGCAACATGGGAACGTATCATCATACATAATTATCCGTTCATATGCCTGTTTGGGATAGAATCAACCTATAGATAAGTGTTTCAGGATACCCCTTCTATTTTTATGGTTTTAAGAGTGGTCACTCCTCAAGTTTATTATGTCAAGGATTTAAAATTATTATTTTTATTTATTAGAATTTCAATTAAAAATCATTTTTAGCAAAAAAAAAAAAAAAAAAAAAAAAAAAAAAAAANCAAATAAATAAAAAATTGATAGGTCAGTGTGTACATTTTTGAGATTTAAATGCCTGAAATTTTGGCGGCGAGAAATAAAACTTCTCTGAAATTTGATGAAGGAATATCAAGAATTTCATCAAATTTTGTCAGAAGTCTATTGAAGAGGTATACTACCTTATTTTGAAAAGAAAAGTGGGGGTCAGTGATCAAATTTTTCTAATGCATAATAATGGATAAAATGGAGAATTCCGAAAGTCAGAGACAGTTTCAAAAACCTGAGGAGCGACCATCCTCAAGTCGTAATCTACATTTAAATGATCTAGAGTACAATGACCAAAGAGGTATGACAACTTTCCCGTGAAATTATTTCATTCAGCATACCGATTTAACGAATGCATCAAATCTTCTCCAAAACTGTTTTAAAAGATCATCAATTAAATACACTATTAAAACAAATAAATTCAGATGCATTTTCATACTTTTAGATAAAACATTCAGTCACGGAAATTGCATGCTATTTTGATAAATTTTCACAATTTTTATACGTTTTTCTTAAAATTCGTTGCATAGCACATTCAGAACGAAAACAAATGTTTATACACTCGCAACAAAAAAAAAATGGTTTTGGTTCTCGGTTGACAAAAAAGGCTTTTTGCAGCCATTTTTTACTGTTAATGCGTCAGAAAAAAACAAGTGTAGCATTTATTATATTTTTTATTCACAGGAAGAACACAAACCAGAGAATACCTAACTAGATTTGTAAAAGGATGGAATAAAACTATACGTAATTTTGAAAGATGGGTCAAGGGGTGCTCTCCGCTAATCTGCCGGCGAGCTAAAGGAGCCTAGTCTGCTTGTATATTACTGTCGCACTACGGAAGAAAAATCAACCTCAAAACATCCCGCAGGATTTGCGCAGGTAAGTTAAGGCACTTTCACGTAAATTTTGCCATGGGCAGATAACTCTGTATTTTACCATGACGTCACGCTGTCAATCACTCCACGTCAACTCAGGTATTTGTGATATTTCGGTTCAACATACGCGTAATTTGTAATGTTACTTATGATTACGAGTGCTATTTCGTAGAATCAATTTCGGGTATACATGACATATTCGTTTATATTGTTGCAAAAATATAAAGGGCGATTTTACAGTGTTTCCGCCAATTCCAGTAGCTCCGCCTTTTTTGCCATATTTGGAAAATCAGTGTCGCCGGAAGGCTTTCATAACAGAATGAAAACATGGACGGCTGGGACATGAGGGAGTGATATTTACTGCATACAGTGAAGGTGAGATTGGTTCGTAGGTTAGTTGAAGAATTTCGTCGATCACCAAAAACCCAATAATCGAGACCAATGTACTTTCAATCTATCATCCTTTCATCGTCAGGCTCAGCTGATCCCGATTCATCACATGAATTACATTTATTGTGTGTATTTTTTATAACCAACGACACAAGAAGGGAAGCTCCGGATGCCATACACAAACATTTTAAACCAAAGACTGCAAGAGAAGGGGAAGATTGTGATGAACAGATGAGCCTACTCGGAGGGGGGTGGGGGGCACAGTCTACTCAAGACAATGCCGGGCAAGTACTAGTAGGCTCATCTGTCCATCCCAATACCCCCATCTTTTGCAGTCTTCGGTTTAAAATGCTTGTGTTTGGCAGTCCTAGGCAGTGATACTGTAAATCTGTTTCTGCATGGTCATCATAGACTTGAGGGGAAAATGTAGGGCTACTAAGGGGACGACCATTTGATTCGGGGGGGGGGGGGGGNGTAAATAAATTTTCTGTCCCTGAAAAAGTTTGAAATAAATAATCTGGGCTTCACATCCAAGAACATTGGACATAAAAATTTTGCCCGCATAAATATTCTGGCCCGCAAAATTTTTAAAATAAATAATCTGGCTCGACCGAAACGGCCAGGCTCCCCTCAGAATCAATTGGTCGTCCCCTAATAAGATAAAAAGAAAAAGTTTTCCAAAAAATGTTAGAAACAGATTGAGGATGAAACTCTATTTTCATGTATTTGACCTAAACATGCCAAATGTAAGAGCATAGACTTATTATACATATATATAAGTCTATGGTAAGGATAAACGATCAATTTTATCAAAATTTTTTACCCTTCAAAATGAATCCAAATTAATATTTCTTCATCATGTGTACATGTACATTGTAATAATGTTATAACATCAGCCAGACAGCCACTGCAAAATTGGATTTTGTCCAGAGTATAATGTACATGCAAGCTTCATGCATGTTAAGTAGGCAAACAATGTTGTTTCTAACAATACATGGGTTGAGCATTTGCGGAATTGCTCATTATTTTAGCCAAACGAGGAAGAATCTGGTACAAAACTGGTTCCAAGACCCTGATAGACGAAGATAGTTATTTCTTCATTTCCATTCAACTTTCGTTTCTTGTGGAATGGAAATGTTCCTCCTGAATTTCTTTGTTAGTTGAAAACGAGTTATTAACCATTTTCACCCCTTGCTCATCATTTATTTAAGAAATGAATATTAGTACCTCTATATACATAATGTATGTATATTGTTTATACTATAGGTTGGCTCTTTTTGGTGCATATTTTAACAACCATCAGCAAGGGGTAAAATGTCACTATAAGTGTAAATTGTGGTAAACATGGTAAAAGCAATAGATATATATGGTTATTTTGTTTCAAATAGCTAGGACAAATAGGGTACATGCAGATGGAAATTGAAGCAATAAACATGATACGTGTCCTAGATTTTTATACCCCGCACTTGAAAAGTGGGGAGTATATAGTGATAGGGTGTCCTTCCGTCCGTTACACCTGAGGGTACCCATCTCTTACCGCTACTGCTCCTGAACCAGTGAAAAGATCGAGGAATTTTGTTCCAAGTAGAATGTTATATTACACAAGCTTGCAAGTGCAATATATATTCTATGAGGGATAATAATATTTCCCTATATTCATGCAATAACCCTTTTATTGTATAGCAAAGCTAATATTCTTGTTACCGTAATAAGGGTTTTTTTGTTGTCAATGATGTCATGAAATTTAAGTCATATTTGCACTATTGCAATATGGAATTTTATTGCACGCTTACTTTTGGTTGCTCTCTTAGGGAAATATTGTGTTGCAATACAATAATACTGATATGAATACTTTTCATGGAAATATTCTTAAACATGGTAACTTAGATAAGCATTGCAAGGAAAAATTGAAAAAGGGCGTCTCTGTGCTTGTTTAAAAATAACTTTTATTGAATATATCAAATATTTCTTAAGGGAATGACCATTAAACTTGAAAACTTGAAAGGGGGGGCTATGGTTTTTTTTCAAAAAAAAAAATTTGGAGCTGATTTTATGTGAAAAAAATATTTTGACTGCCAAAATAATGAAAAAAAAATTTCTGCTCTCCAAAAAATAATGTTTATTTTGAAAAAAAATATTTTGTTGATACACGTTGAAAAATAAATAATTTTTTTCGCGCGAAGCATATAAAACCATAACAACCCCCCCCGCCCGCCCAAGGTTAAATGGTCGGTCCCTAAGTCCCTTAGACTATATAGGGAAAAACAGGTATTTTGGTGATTTCTTTCATACCGATCAATAGATTTCGTTGAACTTTCTTCATAAGTAAGCTCTTTTGACATTCTTTATAAAAATATAAAGAAAAATTGGGGTCTCCGACTTCGTTTTCTGAATAATTTGTAAAAATGTCAATTTTCCTAGAAAATCTTTTTAGAATATTTTTATCTGATTTCCCCCCTTTTCTAAATATCCTTTTTCAAACTATTTTACTCCTAAACTATCAAAACACATCTAATTAGCAAATACATGTTAATCTAGCAGATTTGTGCTCTTTCCCATATAGTTTCAGTGAAATAAAATAGTTCTCCAGAGATAAAAATATTTGCATATAAACAAGCATATAATACCAATTAGACCATCAATCACAGATCCAAAATGACAGGAGACTACCAGTCTACTTTAAATTATATTTATACTATTTTTAAAAAACAAATTGTTGCAGACGCCAAAGATTTTTCTTTTAATAAGATTGTAGATAGAACATCAAGACAACCAGTCACATCCCACAAATAATACTATCATTTAACTTTATTTAGATTGACTAATGCCCACTTTTGTATTTTCTGTATTTTGAGTACATTTCTACTTAATTGTTAATTTCAGGAAAATTGAGTGCAACTGATGTCCGGCTAGATGTCTTCATCGGAAAATTGTTTTGAGAAATGTTCTTTTCCAAGATTTTGTAAGGAAATTCATAGTGAAAAAATTATCATTGTCAACACTCGATCAACATGTTGAAATTGTGCTGAGCAAGGTTTAGAAATATCTTGTACATGTAGCTTCCAGATACATGTATGTTATACATTTTATACATGTTCATTTCATGTCATCCAAATACAGACAGGAAATAATTCAATTTAGCACCAAGACAGCATTGTTTCACAGTTTAGTGATAGTTACAGCAACATAACAATCAATCACATAATTGTGCAGCTATAAAATCTAAAAAACAAAGTGAATACGTTCTGATGCGGGATAAACATTGCAATTTAATTACTGGTGTATCAGATCAACAGAACTCAAC
>MJUU01069276.1:142605-153223 GCA_002080025.1 Modiolus philippinarum | reverse complement strand
GACAAATGCTCGCAGTTACTGACAACTAGCTAAGGACATAATTTCCGTTGACTATGATATCAAGCCTTCTTACATATGAAATTTCAATTGAAATACCTCTTAATAGATTTGGTATAACAACATCATCAATTATGAAAGAAGAACATGATATTGTGCAATGCCAAATACTGCCAATATGAAAAATTGTTAAAATTTAGTTATGGTGTAAAGCATTTAGGAGATGATCAATATTTTTGCCAACAAAAACCAGAAGTAAAGATTTAACAAAAATGCTGTATTTATATCCTTTATGAATAAGTTTGTTCAACGGATTGATAAGTTTGGAAGGTTTATGCGCTTTGTAAATGATATTGCCATAGAAATTTGGATGATGTATAACAGCCCTGCATGTAGAACCAAATTTTCTTAATAAGTCAATGTATCTATAATAAAATTTAGAGAATGTTTTTATCAATTTATGATATCTAAACCCTTGATGCAGAAGTTTTTCAGTGAGACAAAGATTTCGGTCGTTGAAGTCAGAAACATCACTAAATACTCGTGCATATCGAACAAGTTGTGAAATGTAGACCTCGTAAGAAGGGGCTAACGGAACATGGCCGTCGAGATAGGGAAAATTGACTATAGGGAAGGAGAAATCACCCCTTTTATCATAAACCTTAGTGGTGAACTTTCCTTGATTTATTGATATATCAAGATCAAGAAAAGGAGTATAATCACTGCTGCTATTGGATTTATTTAAAGTTAGCTCTGCAGGATAATTTAGAAAATTCAGGATTATTTAAAGCCAAAATATCGTCCAAATATCTATATGTATTGTTAAATTTATCCACTAAATGCTGTTTAGAAGGGTCTTTTTGAATTTTTGCCATGAATTGTGACTCGTAGCAATAAAGAAATAATTCTGCTATGAGAGGTGCACATTCTTCCATCTGGCCGAGAGCTATCTCTTGATCGACGGTCGAAGAACTACGGGACCGCCTACACTGATGCAGACCCGGTATCTCTCTCCCATAACTGTGCCATGTATCAATTGAAACCGTAGCAGCTACCGACTCTCCGGCCGGCAGATTTAGCACCTCAAGTACCCCGTCATCGCCACCAAGATTTTTGGGATGATTAGGCCTGAATCAGTTATGGTTCAAGTATTCCATGGCCGATGCTGAGATAGATAACGTTGGATTCGAAGGACGCCGTGGTTATATCATCGCTGAGTCAGCTAGTAATTGATCGTTTTCCTTCTCCATTCCACTCAAGCACGACTTCGGCTTTGCCGAGGATTAAGATAAAGGGATCGTCTACGAATTAAAGCATGCACTCTCCTTGGAGCGTGATTTGGATGCAAATGTGCGAAAGTTGTCTTGAGCAAGGTGTCCTGATTCGTTCCCCATGTCACTCCTTCCGAAAAAATGAAGCTAGCTGCGTCACTATAAGACACTAAATGATCTATTGATAGCAGATTTCTCACGAGGTAGTGCAATTTCATAGGTGTCTAGCCGCTAAAAGCGCGGGCGTGAGAAACCTCGATGAATCATCGTCGCCTTTCATACGGATGGGAGCAATGATCAGACGCATAATATGCCGCCGTCTTCGACCACTGCCGATTGCGAAATATCCACGTGACCCTCAATGCCGACCGGTACCCCGCCGTGGATTTCAATACCGGCTTTACCCAATGCAGGGTCGCTTGGATATAAATAAAGTGGACGCCGAATTCCACAAGAAATTCTACGGCATGGAAAGCTGCTGAACCACTCATAACATCGAACTATATCCCCTTTTCGTCAATAGGTTTTTTCAATGACAGTATAAAGTATAAAGCAAACGAATACCGAAGCATAAATGATGAAAGAGGGATTCGAAAATCATTGCAATTCATATCCAACACGAGTTGAGAAAGCATGACAAAGACAAAACAAATAAACAAAAATGATCAAGAACACCACAAAACTAAAGCACTAGCAGTTTGAACCCCTACAAAAGCTGAGTTAGTCAGGTGCTTCGGAAAGGTAAGCATGATCTGCTCCACGCGTGGAAACCATCACACTGCCGGTGAAAAATCCGGTATTGTCACAGTCTGTGCAAGGCAGAATCACTAAACAGCCAATATAGTGTAATTACAAAATCAGATGTAAAATGGGCTGTGAAAAAGTCAACAAAAATGAAATGGCAAAACAGATGGTCCATCTCAGAAAAGGGAAGGGAACTGCATGAGCTTATACCAGATGTTGGTAATGCCTGCCACCTGGATATTCCAAGTATACAGATAGGAAAGATCATGTCTGAATTAAGGACAGGATATGGCAGGCTAAATAAATATCAGCACAACATTGGCAATTCCCTCACGCCATATTGTGAATGCAGGGCAAAAGAAACACCTGAACATTTTCTCTTAAACTGCCCAGAGCACAGAGAAGCAAGAGATGAAATGTTCACAGAAGTTAAAAGTCTGCATGGAAAATAGACACGGTAGCCATGCTTACAAACAGCAAGAACTGCAGAACATCAGCTGAAATAATAGGAGAGTATATTAAGAAAGCAGTACGATATCAAAAGCTGAGCATATCTTGATCCTGAGCCTAACACTACTATACCCAAAGTATAAGCGAGATATCACTCAGAGATATATCTAGTAGATCATGTGACGATTAGTGTCATCTTTGACCTTAGGATCAAGATCAGGATCAGTCCGGTAATAAACTCTGGATCTTCGAAAAGATATCTATTCTCATCTGTGAAATAGAAACATTGTAACGGTCTGTTAAATCATCGTGATCGACGGCCTAAAACTTCTGTAGTGACAATTTCAACAGTGACTGAACATACCCTTGGTGTATAAGTTTTTGAGACATTTATTTCGCTCTGTTGACAAAATTACTGTACAAACTACAGGCACGGCAATAGCGAATGAGTTGTGAAATGAATAGATGCAGTTCTCTTAGACTTCAGCAAGGCATTTGACAAAGTGCCTCACCATCGCCTTGCCATGAAACTCAACCTTTACGGTATCCGAGGTAACATCCTTCAATGGATTGAGAGCTTCCTTGCTGATAGAACTCAGAACGTAGTTGTGGATGGTCAACATTCAAGTCTAGCACCAGTAACATCAGGTGTACCCCAGGGTACAGTTCTCTTGCCATTACTGTTCCTAGTGTATATCAATGACCTACCATCGTCACTTGATTCCACGGCAAGATTATTTGCGGATGATTGTTTACTATATCGCAACATCAAATCAGCAGAAGATAAGATCAAGCTGCAGAATAACTTGAACAAACTCCAACAGTGGGAGAAAGACTGGTTGATGGACTTCAATCCAGACAACCATCACAAACAAACGCAAGACTATCAGCGGCGAATACTTCATACATCAACAACAACTAAAGTTACAGACAAAGCGAAATACCTAGGCATTACCATCGATAACAAGCTCAACTGGAACCACCACATAAATGCGACAGTTAAGAATACCACTGCCTTTCTGAGAAGGAACTTATTAAGTAAACATGTTCTCGTAACATCAAGCTCCAAACACAAAAAAAAGCCTAGTGAGACCCCAATTGGAATATGCTTGAGTAGTGTGGGACAACTCCACTCAGAAAAACACCAACGCAGTGGAGAAAATACAAAGAAGAGCTGCAAGATATAACATGAATGATTATAACCAGACTGGCAGTGTATCATCTATGCTTGAAGAGCTGGAATTAGAGACCCTACAAGAAAGACGAACAAGACTCCGAGCCATCATGATATATTGTAAATAACCTTGTCGATATACAACCAACCCAGATCCTACATCCAACTGGTGCCACGACAATGCGTATTTTACAACCATTCTGCCAAGTGAACAGTTATAGAGATTCGTTTTTTTCCAGCCGCCATCAACACCTGGAACGGATTACCACAGTCACTTGTGGATGCTGACTCCCTAGGGAGCTATCAAGATCAGGTTTTGCTGAGCTCCCGTGTTGTTTTTAACCTGTAAATAGCAGTCTTCCGCCATTCACCGTTGGCTTTTTAAAGTTTTTCACATGTGCGAATATGTTCCAGGACCAGTACCAATGTAGATGTAGATGAAGACGAATAGGGGACATCTCGGCCCGCGGACAAGTCGGACCAGGACAACTCGGACCGTCGATGAGACAACTCGGACCGTCATGAAGACAACTCGGACCGTTAAATTATCATAGTTGTCTCGGCTAAAAGGACAACTCGGACCATCAAAAAAATAAAGTTGACTGTCTAAAAGAACAAATCGGACCGTGTATGTGTTGTAGTGTATTTAAAGGGAAAGTTCACTCAAAAAATTAAATTTGAATTAAATTTGATATGTTATTCAAACATGTATTTTAAAACGTTGTTGCCGTGACCCGTTTTCAGATCTTAAGTGGTTATTCTATAATAAGTGTTTTTGTATCAAAATTTTAAAAAGCAGGGGGCTGCCATATTGACTTCTTCCGGTACCTTATATAAGGCTTCCGGTACCTTATATATTATGATTTGATTGGTCAATACTCGATATCCATATACCATATAGGAGAAATAAACTACAATGTACGCTATCAATTTACCTTTACCTTTACTTCCAGTAATTCCAGTATGCAAAGTCCGATGAAAATTATGTTGAAACATGCTCCCGATATAGTACAATTTAAAAAAAAAACAAGATCCATACTATAAATTACAGGGAAGGGAAATTCGATTTGACTTACCATCTTTTGGATGACAGTATATGGTGCTGCGGAACTTAAGAGTAAGTGAGAACCGAACCGTCAGTCCAAAAAGAACAATCCAAGGACAATGGCAGCGTCGGAAAAACAAAGACATAACATGATATCTTATTATCATTGTGCCATTTTTTTTCTTCTAATTGCTTAAGGAGTATGAGTAGTCTTTCTCTCTTAATTGACGGGACGACTTGTCTTTTTAACGCTGTGAATAAATTACAGCAGAAAATATCCTTTTTTACCCCTGTGTAATGCTAATCTCTTTATTGACGGTCCGACTTGTCTTACAATTATGAATTTCCAAAAAACACTCCCAGATGTCTTCATTGATGGTCCAAGTAGTGTCTGTCTTCACGGGCCGACTTGTCTTTTTTTGTCAAAATGTACGGTCCGAGTTGTCTCTTCGACGGTCCGAGTGGTCCTGGTCCGAGTTGTCCGCGGGCCGAGTTGTCCTGCACCCATGAAGACGCCGTATGCCGGGGATGTGGGAATATAACTGCTCCAAAACGGGAAGTTCACTATTGGAAAGTCGAAACCATCACGTATAGCAACATTTTTTGATGTGATTTTATGTAGGATTTCTGGTGTTTTAAACCTTTAATTTTAGGGGGAAAATTATAATCTCGCTAAATTTTCTTTTACGCTTCTTGAAGTTTCCCCCAGAACCCTTCCTGTTTTTATGTGCAATCAGTTTTGTGCTGTAAAAATGACAATTCTGCTTTCGCTTATTGCAACGGTCAAGCGAGTAGCAAAAGTTTCATTTCACCCCAAGCCAACTCTGAAAAAAAAAACATTGTTGACAATATGATTGACATATCACGAGAGACTTCAGAACGACTGGTTTGGCACTCGGTTTGGCACTGCCCTTAGATGATTTTACATTTGATTCCAACCAATCAAATGTAAAATCTCCTCATGACTACTGTCAATCAATTATTCTACACCACATTCTACTTGATCAGCTGTCAATCAATTAACAACAATGTGTAAAGTGTTTTTCTTTCACCACAGACAGTCTTTCAGGACGTCGGCTTGGGATGTAAAAGTACATCTCTTTGAAATTATACTTTTTCCACTTGGTTGACCGTTGCAATAACAGTTTAAAACCCATTGAAACCCATCTTTCACTTTTATTACTTATAATAATAATATTAAAATATCCAAAACAAACTTGATCTAAGTGCTCCCAAAGGGAGTTTTAAAAATACAGAAGAGAAGGAAGACCGGAAAAGATCTCTTCACTGTGGAGGAAATAAAGGTGTTGATAAACAAATTTTCCGCGGAAACAGAAATCCGAGAGCATTATTTTTCCCTTATATTCTCCTTGATTGCAGTGCACATGAGTCTAATTAAGAGAGGACAATAATTCTTTGAGTATGGGCTCAAAGTCGCCACAATCCTCTCCCATGGCAAGGCACAATCGTCGACGTCGGTTGAGTTCACATTTTGAAAGTTCATGTGATTCATATTTTTCGGGTGCTGATAAACTTCCCTCAAATACATCGCACTGGAATACCTTTTGCCTTGAAAAATTGGGTATTTACTACAATGAGGAATACATTTCTTCTCCACTAGACATCTTGGACAAAGCTTACACAGAAACAAGTTGTTTTGGACCTATGAATGATGATCAGAAAATTTATATAGAAACTTTAAAAGACCAGCTGATTATAAATTTCTCAATGGATGAAATTTTGTCCAGTGACAGTGATGAGGATGATGTTTTAAAGACAATCTCACTTGAAATAAATAAACAATTATCTGAAATAAGAAAGTGCAATTCTGTAAGGTATGATGACCTTCTCACACCTTAGGCAGAATAAAAAAATCTGTGTTTCTGGTAACCTGACTGACCCTAGATTTTTGGGGCTGAAAATTCCTACCCTATCATCAAAATGTTTTGGCAGATATGTATCTTGACTTAAAGCAATGCTGGACTACATATATTTGTCATGTGTTTACAGAACATTTGTACATACATTTTTTAATTTGTACATTTACCAGTCAGGGGTATAACCTTAGTCCAGTTGTCAAATTAAGTACAGTTGTGTAACTGTATTGAGTGATCATGATTTTTCAGCAATCACTTATTTAAGTTATCAAATGTTGATTTCTTGAAAATGCCCAACTTTGATAACAAATTTCTTTATGATACAGATTTTTCTCAAACAAACAATAGTCTTTCCCATATGGTTTGGAATCTTAACTGTGTAATTACCTATCAATTATAAATGTGCAGAGAGGAAATACATGCACCAACCCCCATAAAGATTACACCCTTGGGAAATTAAATCTCAATTATCTTTGAAACAGTTCATCAAAACAATTATACAGGCCATCATTAGATTGAGTTCAATTTGAACTACTTATTTGAGTTGCACCCCTGACTGTGTACTATAGGCTTATTTGCTGTGATGTCACAACATATATTATAATATGTAATGCATGTAACTGTCAATTTTAAAAGCTCTTGAGAGCTTATGTTGTCAGTTTGTTTTATCGACACTAAATAAAGCTTTTTGTATTTGTACATTAAAATTTTTACCTATGCGCCCTTTTGGTTGGCAAGAAATCGTAATCATTGATTAATGTCATAAAAATGTCATTTTCAATTAACTGTTATAGAATTCGAATTGTTTTAAAGATAATTTGATAATTTCTTTTAATCTGAATTGAAATTAAAACATTTTACATTTTAACAGGATATACAATGTAAAAAATATCGAAATTCGATCATTTTTATTTGATATAATTGACGTATTTGTATAGCGTTCAAATTTTTCCCAATTTCCAAATATTTGGAAAACACATTTCAGATTATTCAGAGGAAATTAATAAAAGGTAAATCGGTAGAAACAATTTTGCACTCGGTGACCTTGACCTTTGACCTGACCCAAATTTTTTGGGTAGATTTGTATTAAGCTCCATTAGATCTATTCACATATAGAATATCAAGCCTCCAGCAATTGTAATTAACAAGCTATAGCAAAATCTAGATGTTGACCTTTTGACCTCTGTGACCTTGACCTTTGACCTGACCTTAGTGAAATTTGCATAATAATGTTCAGCTTCACATGATCAATACACATACCAAATATGAAGGTCCTACATCTGGTTTAAAAGTTATGAGCCAGGNACAGACAGACAGACAGGACAAAAACAATATGCCCCCGATCTAAAGATCCGGGGGCATAAAAATATGAAAGTCTTGAGGTTTATCAAGCATTTTACAGATCCAAAATCGGACTAGTATGTAAAAAGTTTAAAAATTAAATTCTTTTCCATTGCTACATATACATGTATATAATGCAATTTATAGTTGAAATACATTTTTTCCTAACCAAAAGTTAATTTTGTTACGTCACTGACTGATTCGCAAACAAATGTTGAATGCATTTTTTGTAGGTTTGCACAACTGTAAAAGTTGGAACCAAAGACCATTTTTGTATGATGCTCCAAAGTCAAAAGTGCATGGTACTGAAAATGTGTGTTGTGTTCTTACATGTATTAACAATCAAATAATAAAACTTCAGAAATGCAGTGTTACAGATAAGCAACATACAGAAATTTATTTGCATACATGTATTTTTGTATCAAAATTTTATAAAACTTAATTAGGATCAAAATGTTCCAGATGAGCATCATTGGATACATACAATGTACATGTATTTGACAGTACTTTAAAAAACAAATATACATGTAGAATAATTTGGACACCAAGCCCTAAATATTATGGAGTGACTGCATTTAAGTCCTAGTTTTAAGAATTTTTAGAACCAACCTTAATATAACAACAAATCTACATTTGTATCCAGTGGCCATATGTACAGATAGTGTTGCTACAGTTATTTCACCATTACCTTCATTATTGGTATACATGTACATGTACAATGTAACTCTAGATCTGGTATACTCTCTCAAAACCCATAAAAACAAGTAGCAATTTTTGAAACATGAATACAAATCATTTAAACTGCAATAATCAACAACTCATTTAGTACAAGTACAATGTATATCTAATTATTTTCTCAACCTATATGTTTATGTAAACAAAATAAAATGAACACTTCACATCTCAGCCATTTTGTTTCTTTTCCACAGCCCTTTGAAGACATCAATGTCGATGATCTCGGCCCATCCTCACCTCTGTCTTTTGTTTTTCAATCATATTTTTATGGTTTATTAAGATGGGTATATATTTATACTTTTACCTTTATCGAAGTTCGACAAGATTGAAGAATTTTAACTTGTTCTTTTATATATGTTTCTTTGGCAGGAAAATACAAAAAATGTTTTTTGCAGACACTTTTGATAAAAACCATTTTTCCTTGTGCTGTAGCAAATTTAACGCCACGTGCATCATTCCAGAGATCTTTTTAAATTTTTTATGCATATTTTTTTTACAATCCCACTTGCAGCTTTCTTAGAAATATTAATGAGGCTTCCCACTGGAAATACTCACTTCACATTATCATATGGTTCTCTTTAAGGATGGTCACTCCTGAAGTTCACAATATCAAGGTTTTGAAATTAGTATCTTTTTTTTTCAATTTTTATTTGTTTTTGAAATAGTCAGGGTTTTACAACAAACCCAATAAGCACCACCCTACCTGGGTTTATTTGGGTATTTATATTAATACAAATAACATGACTATTAAAGTAATGCATAATAATTACACCATTAAATAATTTAATAATATCAAAATTTGAGTAAATGCACTTTCACTACATACACACTAAATAATCAACACTAATGTTCCCTCTCGCCGTCTTACAAGTACTCTTTCTCAAATTAAGTAATAACATTCATACTCACTCTCTATTTCCCACTTCATTTAGTCGATAAATATTTTCTGCTCCTGTTTATTTAAGTACAACATAATAACTATCAATTATTAATTAAGATAAAATATAATCACAAGGGGCCCAAAAAGTTTGAGTCTGAACTAACATATTTATTTTTCCACCATTATACACATCTAAGCTTTTATAGTATGAAATAATCTGTTTCAAACCATTTATATTTGGAATAAATTCATCAAGTTTACATTTGTAAATATAATTTTTTGCCATTATAAGAAGAAAATTTAACAATGAAGAATATTTAACATAACCAAGAAGAAATTTTTCTTCTCCATAATTATATCTGGAAATGCTCTTTGAAGTCTAGAGAAAAATTCTATTAATATTGATTGAGTATGGCAACATTCATAAAAAACATGTTCAGTAGTCTTGTCAAAAAGTTTACAGAAAGAACGTAGTTTTGAAGTTTTCAGCTTTCTCTTGTATAAAAACAAATTATTTGGCAAAGTTCTATGCAACAAATTGCACTGAGAACTCTTCAAGTAAAAATTGCAGCTTTTTTATAAAGTAAGAAAATAGCTTTTCCATTCAAAACTTTCCATATTAACGTTTTGGTGCCATGTTTCAATTTTATGATGTGGTAGAACAAAAATACCTTTGATTAACTCCTGATACATGTACTTAATATTCTTGCTAAACTGTAGCTTTGTCATGAATTTATTACATACTCTGTTATTTTCAATATCATGGTTTGTCAAATTCTTTAGCCCTTCTTTCATTTGATTTTTATACGACCGCAAAAATTTTGCGGTCGTATTATGGTATGGCGCAGTCGTCGGCGTCAGAATCTGTGGCCAGCATAACTTTGTTTCTAGTGGACGGATCATCTTCAAATTTCAGTATGTGGTTTCTTGGCATAATGGCAATCCCGGGTTTTAATTTCGGGTTTGTGGCCCCACCCGTTTAAGAAAAAGGGGCCAAAAGGGGTTAAATTAGGTGTTTTCACATATTTGACTGTAGAATCTTTATTATTTATCGGATTTTGATGGGGTTTCTTTCAGTAAACTCCTTAGAAAATTTCCAATCTG
>MJUU01069276.1:127998-142009 GCA_002080025.1 Modiolus philippinarum | reverse complement strand
TTTTTTTCTTTGGATTCCTCTTGATACAAGCTTTCAGTAGTGTGCCAATGGATTTGGCGTAGCTCTTACAGTTTCCGTGCTATAAGGGTTCATAGGGGCCAAAACTGCAAATTTGCAGATTACCTAAAATTTTTATTTTTCATCGCATTTTGATGGTTTTTTCTTTGGATTCCTCTTGATATAAGCTTTCAGCAGTATGTCAGTGGATTGGGCGTAGCTCTTACCGTTTCTGAGCTATAAAGGGTCAAAGAGGAATCATAAGGAGTCATAGGGGCTAATTTTTATTTTCCCTAGTTTGTGTCCAGCTAATTACTGGGTCAATCTCCTTATTGCGTCCTTCTAATTATTGTGTCAAGCTCTTTCGTTTGTCCATACTCACTTTAGATTACACTTTTTTCAAATTTCAGTGGACGACATGCTGCGGTCGTATCATGCTGCGCTCGGCATAGCCCTTTATTTATAAGTGTCAGAATGCTGGATACTAAACTATAATATTTCAGGAAGTTTTTAGTATCACACAAACGACATATATTACATGTATAATCAAATGTGTAAAATGTTCTTGTATCAATATCTATCAAATCAATCAAATTTTCAAAACTTTTTGTTTTCCAATTACAAAAATATTGAAAATCTTCAAAAATTAGTATCTTTATTTATTAGAACATCAATCTTATATCATTTAAGCAAAAATATTGATAGGTCAGTGTGCCTGTTTTTGAGATATAAGTGCCTGAAATTTTGACGGGAGAACAAACTCCTCAAGATTTTTCATTTACTTAGCATTAAGTCAATGGACCTTTGTAATACAATGAAAATATATCAAGAATTTCAACACATTTTGTTAAAAGTTTATTCAAGATGTATAAAAGCATAGTGGGGGTCAGTGTGCAAAATTTTCTAATGCATCATGATGGATAAAATATGAGAATTATGAAAGTCTGAGACATTTTCAAAAACCTGAGGAGTGACCATCCTTAAGATAGAGTAAGTCTGTATTAGTTTTACACCTTTATTTCCGTTCCACTCATGTAATTTCAGCGTGTTTCTTTTCAGGAATAATCGAGCAGTACATACAGTTGCAGAGGAATTAATTCAGGATATAGCAAAAGTTTTACGATATGAGTTTGCAAATTCCAGATATGTTGATTCCAGACTAGATCAAGGTCCTGTACCAGAGGCATTATATATTACAATGTTTGACCATTTTGCAAGAATGTGTCAAGTAGATGTGTCGTAAGTATTTAAGGAGGCTCACTCCTGATGTTGTTTATATCAAGGATTTCTTAAAACCTATTTTAATTGATTTTTATTGTATACTAATTGTAATGATAAAAAGAAATATATAGGTCTGTGTGCTTTTAACGGAGATGCAAGACATTAAAAAAATTTGGGGGAAATGCATTTCTCTGGATTTTCCCTTAGTTTAACATCAGGACTATTTTTTGTCTGAAAGCTAGGAAGTTATATCAAGGATTTTATGAAAACTTGTCAGGTGTCTTAATTTGACCTATAGAAGACATACATGAAATAAAAAGCGAGGGTCCATGTGCAAAATTCTTTTAGCCATTGAATTGGACAAAACCAGAAGAGTTCCGAAATCTGACACAAATTCAAAAATGTGACGAGTGAGCCACCTTAAAGTCAGAACTATTTGCTATTGTGCCTAAAAGTATGAGGTCAACACAATTTTGTTCTCTGAATCTAATTTCTCTGAAAACTTCGATCAGAGGCTACTATCCACCAACGAATTTAACAAGAAAAAGTGGGTGGTAAAGGGTTATTTTCGTGCAACGTTTTTGGGGTTTTATAAATTCGTGTTTTCGTGTCTTGGGTTTTTATTCCTCGTGTTTTTGTGTTGGCATTATTTCACGTGCCTCGTTTTTGTCCATATTTTGAGCTCGTGATTTGTTTTTGGATATTTTATATTTCGTGCGTGTTCATTTTACTGTAAAAAATCGGGATTTGTTACAATTAGAATGGTAACGGTACCGGAAAGTATCAAAGAGCAAAATTTCACAGATTTTCATTGATTTTAAGAGCTTTCAGGTAGAAAAAACTTTAGATGAGATGCATGAATTACCATAAATGATAATGACTTCTCAAGTTATCGGCGAACTACGAGCAGCAATTTTCCGTGTTTCGTGATTGGCCATTTTTATCACTCGTGTTTCGTTTTCGGCAATTTTTAAGCACGTTCTTTCATGATGGGGACCCCCCTTTACCACCCCCGAAAAAGAAACACCAATAAAGACAAAATGCAATAGTAACAATGATAGAAACACTGGACATCCTGACTTGCTACCAGCACTAGGAAAAGCCAATAGAAAGTTAAAACCTAACATTGGAATAAAATCCAATACAAGTAGACTGGTACATGTAACTGCAAGACCAGCATTTTGAACAAGAAAGATGGGCTAGCCAGTGATTCTCACTGAACTTCTGGCTAGCTTATTAAGTACCCTTGATTGTTGGTAAAACACTGTCCCACTTCAGAAGAAACCTTTCTGAAGGGTTTGGTAAAAAAAATCACAAATTTCAGACTTTTTATGAATTTGCAGCATGAGTAAAGGTGAGTATACTATTTAAAATCATCAGGTCATTGAACTCAAACAAAGCTTATAACAGATAAGTTAAGAAAAAAGAATAACAGTAAACACCTACAATGGCTTAAGAGAACAGTCACAGGCCACAATTTACAAGGGAACTGCACTAGAAAAACACAAAAAGACAAACATAATGATAGGAAATAGCAGTACTTGGTATTAGCACTAAGAAAAGTTAGCAATAAAAAGCTGTAAGGTTTAACCTTTTCATGGGTACTGGTAAGTTGCTTTAATTTTCCAGTTTCCATTAAATGTTTGTATTATTTTGATAGAAATGAATGTAATACAAATTTTATTTTTTTTATGTGTTTAAGAAGTTTAAGGTATCCATTTGTTAGCTTTGGCTCATTTCATGCTGACTATTTGCTGTAATAAAATGTATTACTTGTAAATCACAATTCTGACATTTATTTTTAGACCTGGTTCATTGTGGACAGCAAAAAAGATGCTTTGTAACACTGGAATATCTTCCAATGCAGACCTATTACTGATGCCATTAGAGTTTAGTCAGAATGAGAATTTAGAATTTGGACAAAACATACATTTAGATGCAGACGCAGATTCAGTATCAATAGTATCAGTTGTAGAGGTATGATACTGTAATCTGGGAAATTTTATGCCATCTTTATGACAGGATTTTAATTAGCGTTGCCAAATTGTTGATCATTGACTTCAATATTAGACAAGAATATTTGCACTGTTTTATTTTCGTGCTTCAATTTCAAACGTGAAAATCTCAAATAAGACTGCTGCGAAAATTTCCAGTTTACAGTACTTTGATTCCTTTACTTTCAGTTCTGTCTCCGATAAATCAGTTTGTCTGAGATATTAAAAGAAGTACAATTTACGTAAAAAGTAAATTTAACTTTTTCAAATCATTAAAATATACATAAATACATTAATATTGACTTATTGTTTAAACAATTTTTGTAGGAATTACAGGACTTCTAACAATTTTACCTCACAAAGTGAGGGAGGCTTATGTGATACCCCGAGTGTCTGCGTCCACGTCCGGTCAGGAAGAATGGTTAAAGTCCATTCCCGCTAACTGACATACCCCACATCAACCATATTGGTATGTATGATGCATTTTAGGACTACAACTACAATGCATGCTTCCGATGCTGTCTGTGACCTACATTTTAGGCATGAGCAACTTGGTTACATGTAGGTAGAATGGTACTGACATACCCCAAATCAACCATATTTGTATGTATGATGCTTTTTGGGATGACAACTGCAATGCATGCTTCAGATGCTGTCTGTGACTTACATATTTACGCATGAGTGACTTGGTTAGGTAAAATGGTTAAAGTCCATTCCCGCTTACTGACATGCCCAACATCAACCATATTGATATGTATGATGCATTTTGGGATGAGAACTGTAATGCATGCTACGGATGCTGTCTGTGACCTACATTTTATGCATGAGCGACTTGGTTAGGTAGAATGGTTAAAGTCCATTCCTGCTTACTGACATGCCCCACATCAACCATATTTGTATGTAATAAATAATAAAATACCGAAGTTACTGTTAATTTATTTTCTGCATATGTGCATTTCGACAACTTATGTCTCATCAGTGCAGATTAAACGAAAATATTGGAAGTCCATTAACCGAAAAACATGTAAAAGCTGATAGAGAACAAATAACCAAAAGGATTTAAATAGAAAGCCAAAATTCAGCGAATGACAGTGCCATGCATGAGGGGGAAAAATTTGTAAAATTTAGTATATTGCAAGTTTCATTAAAGTCTGTTTTAGGTTCAGCACCGAAGTACTGACTACTGGGTTGGTGAATACCCTCAGGGACTAACAGTCCACCAGCAGAGGCATCGGCCCAGTAGTAATAAGTAATAAAATACAGAAGTTACTGTTAATTTATTTTCTGCATATGCGCATTTCGACAACTTATGACACATCAGTGCAGATTAAATCAAAATATGTATGATGCATTTTGGGATAACTGCAATGCATGCTTGGGATGCTGTCTGTGACCTACATTTTACGCATGAGTGACTTGGTTAGGTAGAATGGATTAAGTCCATTCCTGCTTACTGACATGCCCCACATCAACCATATTGGTATGTATGATGCATTTTGGGATGACAACTGCAATGCATGCTTCTCATGCTGTCTGTGACCTACATTTTATGCATGAGTGACTTGGTTAGGTAGAATGGTTAATGTCCATTTCTGCTTACTGACATGCTCCAAATCAACCATATTGGTATGCATGATGCATTTTGGGATGACAGCTGCAATGAATGCTTTGAATGCAGTCCATGACATTCATTTTATGCATGAATGAATCTGTTAGCAAGATAATGATAGTCTATTCCTGTTTACTGACATATTTAATTTGTGACAATGCTGTACAACGAGGTGAGCTTAGCAGGCTGTGACTGCTTTCTTTGTTTCCTCTTAACAACTGGATTTGAATAGGACATAATAAAAAATATCCTAGATTCTCATCTCTGGCAGGTCAGATTTTCACCTCTCTCCAAAAAACATTATTTTGATTTTTTTTGGCCAATTTTGGTTAATATCATTTAAAATGACAGCATTTTTCACAAAATTTGAAAAAAAAAATATATAATTAAATTTGTCCTTCTGTCCCAAATTTTGAGAAAAATGAATGAGAATTTAGGAATATTTTATTATGGTGTTAGTGTAACTATGAAACTACTGGACAGATTGCTTAGATATTTGGCAGTGTTGTTGGTCATGATGTGTAGCTATCCATATATTTCCCATTACAGGAATTTTTGCAATCTGTGTCAAGATTTTGGTATTGTGAGCTAGCTCATTTTTTTCAGAATTCAATTATGCAGGATTGTCTGATATACTGTATAAGTGTTTTTTTTTGCAGGTCACAGAATTTTGCAATTTCCTCTGAAATTGTTGGATTTTATTTTCATGGATGAAATATATGCAATTCTCTATTATTTACTGTGTATAGTCTCATATAGATTATTTGCAGTATGCAATTTGTGGTCATCAAAATACCCGTGAAATAGGCGAAAATTAAATACCAGTGAAAATAAGCACTAATAGGGTATAAGGGCATGCTTATTAAGGTTCTTAAATTTAAGTGTATATAAAATTTGAAAAATTTTCAAAAATATAAACTAAAGAATCAACAATTGAAATACAGTAACTGATTAAAGAGCACTTTTCATATTTATGCACTTCAGTTACACTGAAGAAAATAAAACTTTTTTTTCAAATTTAAGCAAACATAGGTTTAAAACCCTAATGGGTTGAAGTCAAATGTGAAAAAGCTTCAGTTTGGAAAATTATTTGAAATAGTACCCACGTTTTCAACTTCTGATTGTAGGCCATTTTGGTGAATGATGCTGGCTTAGGTGAGCCTGTTTTGATTTATACCTCTGATTCTTTAAAACATAATTAAGACTCTACTGATTTTAGGTTCAGAAAAGAGCAGTTTATAAAGAATTTGGACCATTAACTGAAGCAAGGCTGGCTAGTCATGAGTTTGGTTTTGCAAGTGAAAAACACAGCATTCTTGAAGATATAGACCCCTGTATTCTGGGACAGCATGGTGGAGAACTGCTGATGTATACACAATTTTATGAAAGAAAACTACAAAAAAGTCAGAAATACAGATATTGTCCTGGAATGTTAGTCATAGGAACTGAGGTATACTACAATGTAAAACTTTTTTAAGGCCATTAAAATATCCTACCCAGTTAATTCAGCCACAAACAAAAAATTTCTGTTCTTTTTATACCCCCCAGAAACAAAGTTTAGGGGTCGTGTAGGAATCGCCCTGTCTGTCTGTCCATCGTTCTGTCCACACTTGTTGTTAGCATGACTCCTCTTAAACCACTTGGAGGATTTTGATGAAACTTTACTCAAAGGAAGGACACTACATGTATATGAAGAAGTGCATGAAGGAATATAATTATTTTCTAAAGCCACGAGGAGATAATTTGACTTTTTTATTGATTCCTTCTGCACAGAATAAATTTGCACTTGCCATATTAATTCAGGAATAAATGAGCAACGAGTATAAATGGCTGCCATTCTGCAACACCTTTTCATCACTTTTTTTGCTCATTTATTGCTCATTTGCTTTAAACTTTACAGCATTTTTTCACTGCAAATGATACATAAAGTAAAACATAAATTCACACCAATCCCTAAATAATATCAAAAGGTTGAATGAAAATCTAGAAAGTTTGGCCTACAGGTAAAGTTATATTGTCAACATCTGGTGTTCATAAACATAAAATGACATCCTTTTCTATGGCTTGCAAACTTGGGTTCAGTGATTAAAGAATTAAAAGATACGGGAAAAATTCATAAATAGTAAATTTAGAGGACCAAACAATACCATTACCAACAAATTAAAGGATAAAAAAACAAGCACAATATGGAAGAGTAAAACTGATACAACACTGAAAACTATATCTCAGACCTGTCAAGTCTCATGCTTTGGGTATGAGGGTCACGCTTTCCAACCCCAAATAACACTCTTACACTCATCCCTTTCAATACCACGCTTTTTAAAGTTTAGAGACAAAAATGTGAAAAAGAAAAACGATCTCTTCATGTTTAGAAAATTCAGAAATTTAGGGTTGATTCAGATATTTTTTCATGCAAATGGTTCATTTACAATAAATATCTACTAGATTAAAAAATTTTTATTTGAGTCTGAAAGCAAATTTGTTTTTTTTTTTCTTTTCTATGACAAAAATTTTGTCTCAAATTCTTTGCTATGATCACCTGATATGCTGTCAGAATGTAACCATTTGCATCTTTCAAAAAAAAAAATCTTGTAGGGAAAACCCCGAGATCCCCTCGTCTCACCCTTGACAGCTCTGATATCTAGGACACTGTAGTCCAGTAAAAACTGATGTTAGTTTCATCAGGTCTATGGGAAAACAATCCACAATCTTCTCAAAAACATGTAGTAATTAAGGATGATTGCTGCTCAATTTGAAATATACAGTAGAACTTTGATGGGTCAAGCTGCTATAACTCAAACACCATTGATGCTTCAAATCCTTTTTGTGGCACTTTTGTTCAAGTTCGAATAAAAAAAGTGGGAAATAATCATATTTCCCAGGACGGTGGGAAATACTTGGATTTCCTGGGAAATACTGGTAATTCCCGGACAATACTGGGAAATACGCTGTCAAATGCTATAACTTCAAAACATTGTAGGTAAAAGTGCAACAAATAGATCAATATGTCTTAATGGATGTATACATAGGGAATTTCATTTTCTCCCACTACCATATGACCATTCCAAATAAGTAAAGCAATAAAAGTATTCCCATTTTCACTATTAGACATCACCTCCATTCAATGGTAATCATTGTAATTCCTTGAAATGCATTTGCTTTGTATTAATTATTTTACAAAAGGTTATGGAGTAAATGAACATGAGACCATAATACATATGTTAACTTCAACTGCAATAATTTTGATGAGCTGTATAGCCATTTCAGAAATTAATTCCTCATCAGCAGCACTAGAACCCAAACAAAGGAAATCCATAATTTCAAATAATGTTTAAAATGCATAAAACCAAACGAATACGAATAATCAGTAATATCAAATATAGCTAAGGACAAAACTATGATGGAGGGAGTTAATCCTTCGGTTTTAGAATTTACATAAATTTAGATAATAGTAATTGAATAAAGTGTACACATGAGATATTATCTCATGTACAAGTACACTGTATCTAAGAAAAATAAAGAGCATACATCTCTATATGTTTTTATAAACAAGAATAACTAGTATTTGTCATAAATATTTCATTTAACAACTGAAAATTTGTCAAATGTGAGAGCGTTAATTACTAAAACAACATAAATGTCAATGATGGGCTTGCCTTGGGTATGTTTAATTTTTCAATACATCAAATTGATTCATCAAGGAATGCTTTCATAACTACCTAGATTTTAAAATAATACGAAAAATACACCTGTTTTTTAATTAAAAAATTAATTTAATGTATTTCAAACACAATTTTAAAGGATATTTAATTTAAAAAGTAAAGAATTAAACAAATAGTTAAGAGTATTCTTGAGTCAAACGACTTGATTTGAGTCATTTTTTTCATATTTCCCACTTTTTGAAAATAAGCAGTATTTCCCAGGACGGTAATTCCCGGTAATTACCAGTGGGAATTACTGCCACTGGTATTTCCTGGCCAACCCTGAGTTTGATCATAGCTCGACCATAATATTTTGAACACCCCATTGGCTCGAACTGTTTTCAACGCCCCCTTGGGTGTTCGAGCCATCGAAGTTGGACTGTAATAGGAAATCCAATGAAATGGTTACGAGGATTTCATGTAAATTAAAAACCATAAATACAAGATTATGAACTGTAAAGTGCTTATATTCATGGTATGAAAATTTCGCAGTTTCTTTTCTGGGTTATTTATTGGCATTTATTCAGTTAGCATTCGTCAAGTTTACTTTAATTCAGTCTTAAAGTGATATATTTTCTGGTATGAATTTTTGTGCTTTAATATTGTTTTAAATGCTAATAGCGTGAAATTTAATACCCCACAAAATTTAACAACAGTACAGTAGTACCATCATTTTGATTTAATAAATTTTGTAAGAGTAGTAGACTTGCCTTACATTTTATATTGCTGATATTGAATTTGCATTGTCCACAATTTTCTTTTGCCACTCTTTAAATCCATACTGCAATTAAAGTCGATCATTTTCACATTTTGTAACATGTGGGGTTTCAAGTTTCTCGTGCAGATTGGGGCATCTTCGCTAGCCAAGGGTTACAATCCGCTCCTCTCTGTGAAGATGAGAGGAGCGAATCGTAACCCTTGGCTAGCGAAGATGAGTTTTGGGGGGTGGTTAGATTTGGCTATATGTAGCAGTTTCATTCAGATTGAGGGGAATTCTGATCAATTTACTTACACTTATAATTCATTTCAGGTAATATTCACTCTACTAGAAACAAGTTCACAGCATTTATCAGAAGTGTACACAGTTGAAAATGTTCAAAGTAAAGCCAAAATATATTATTCAAAACCGAAAGACATTTTAAAGAAAGAAGACCGAGATCAGTTAATGGAAGCAATGATTAGGCTAAACAATGTGAAGTAACTTTTCAAGTCAAGTCATGAATTAAAAATATGGAATAAATTCTGGACATCCTACTTATAGTAATCATATGCAATAAGTAGAGCACAACATTATTGTGAATTCCTTAAAAAATAAGACGATTTCAGATCAAATATTTCCCTTCATGAGCAACCTTAAGAACTTGTTACTGCATTTATACAGTTATATATGTATACAAATGTACATGCTTGAAATGTGAACTTTGCAAGTTGTAGAGGCAAGATGAAGGGATACAATTTTTCTTTCCCCTGATCGAGGATCGGGGGCATATTGTCTTTGTCCTGTTTGTATGTCTGTTTGTCAGTGCGTCAGAAACAGTTTAACCTTGGCTATAACTTTTGAACTAAGTAAGATTGACTGTTCATACTTAGCAAGTGTATAGGTCTAGTCAAGAGGAATATAAATATGCAAAACAAAATTAGGTCAGGTCAAAGGTGGAGGTCACAGAGGTTAAAAAGGGGTTAAATTGACTGTTTTCCCATATTTGACTGTAGAATCCTTATTATCTGTTGTATTTAGATGGGGTTTGCTTTATTTTATTGCCTAAGAATTGTGCAACTCAAGTATGCTGACGGATTTGAGGTAGCATTTACGGTTTTTGAGAAAAAAAAAGAGACCCAAAGGGGCCGAACAGACAACATGATTTAAATTTTTTTTGTCAGATCTGGATGCAGTATTTTTCTGAAGGTTTCTTATAGCAAAGTTAAAAAGATACATTGAACAAATAAACCATTTTCAATAAACAAGAGGCCCTAAGCTCAGCACCCATTTCAAATTGGGAATTTTTACGACCGAAATAAATAATATTTGTACTATGTAAATAGACTTAAATACTTGGCAAGTGTACAGGTCTAGTCAAGAGGAACATGAATTTGCCAAAAAAAATTAGGTCAGATGGAAGGTCAAGGTCACAGAGGTAAAAAGTTGTAAAATTGGCAGTTTTCCCATGTAGTTAACTAGTGTTTGTTTAACTAGTGTTTGTTTTTTTTTTCTAGAATTAAGGTTATGAATTGCTCATTTCTTAGCCATTTTTGTACATAAATTTATATAGAATTTTGAGGAAAGATATGGGAGGCAATCAATATCTTAGTAGAAAAGAATAGAATTGACCAATCCATGAGATTTTTTTCATTTTTGTAAATATATCATATATTGTAAGAATCAACAATTGGAAACTTTTTATACCCCACTTGTGAGTGGGTGGTATATTGGAATACCCTTGTCTGACCATCCGTTCGAAGTTCGTCATTTGGGTAGTTATTCTAACTGTCTATGTTTTAGGTAGTGCTCACCATACTTCCTTATGATTCTATCACAATTCAGTGACTGGGAACTAATTTTTATGCCTGATTGACTTAGGTTATCTATTGGGATACATTTGAAAGATAAATTTATTGGTTCGTATCTCGTTTATACATTTTCTAGTTATTCAATTTTTCCTGACAGGTATTAATAAATATATAATTGGTTAGGATGTTTCTTGAAATATTAAGTACTTTCTCTTCTGTATATCCTCCAATTTCTGGAGAACAAGTACTGATGTAGTGTATATGAAAATATGTCTGATGCAATCAAATGAACACTGATAGACAGAAACACAATAAGGTAATTGAAAAGGCTTCAAAAAGGAGGTTGGTGATAATTGTTTCTTTATAATGCTGGGTTTTGGTGACTTTATTGTTTGCATCTAGTTACAAGGATCACTTGTTTTGATTCAACTTTTGAGTTTAAATAGAATTTATTACTTATTATAATTAGTCAGAAGCACTCAAATTTACTTTTCATTCTAAATCTTTACCTAACTTCATCTCGGGGTCATATGTGTTTCACAAAATGCATCTTTTTGTGATCAGTGGCAAAGATGTAATACTAATTCTTATCTTGCAATGAAAGTCACTAAAATTGAGATAGAAGGCAGTCACTGAAGTTGAAACAGTGGTCAGTCACTGAAGTCAGGACAGTGGTCAGTCACTGAAATAAAGACAGTGGTCAGTTGGCCCTGTAAGAAAACACATTCAAGATCTTCTCTGAAAGTGCTGAGCCAATTAGAACCAATCCTGGCCACAGCCAATTAGAACCATACCTGGCCACAATAGTCTTACTGCGGATAACCTCTAATTTCCAGTAAACAACTTGCATACAGAGTTTGGAGACAGTATGTAATTTTGTTAGTAAAAACCCTAAAATTCACAAAATTTCAAAGTTTCAAGGGGCATAACTCCAGATCCCCTTGGACCTCTGAGCCCAAAATCACACTTGACCTGAGTTTTGTGGTAAACAATTAATATACCAAGTTTATTGGCTGTATGTTTGGTTCAAAAGTTATCAGTCGGAAACCCTAAAATCCACAAAATTTCAAAGTTTCAAGGGGCATAACTCCAGAACCCCTTGGACCTCAGTACCCGAAATCAAACTTGGCCTGAGTTTTGTGGTATACAATATAATTTTATACCAAGTTTGAAGACAGTATGTTATTTCGTTCACAAGTTATCAGTCGGAAACCTTCGGGGGACAGACGGACAGACACAAGGATGGACGGACGGATGGACACACGACTGAGGGTATCACATAATTCCTCTCCACTACGTGTGGCGGGGTATAAAAAGAAATCTAGATGTTTTATTTTTGATACCTGCAATATCTAGATAACAAGGGGAACCCCTGCCCAAATTTTTTTGAAAGGGGGACTCTGAATATTTTAAATTTCAGCAGTGTGTATTACCTTGATTATAAGGGGAACCCCTCCCCAATTTTTTTAAGTTCACCTTACCCGAAGGGTCTTGTGAGCTATTGCCATCACTTGGCTTCTGTCGTTAGTAGTCTGTTCGTCCATCGTAAACTTTTTCAAAATTCTTCTCCTCTGAAACCGCTGAACCAATTTTAACCAAACTTGGCCTGAATCTATACCAGGGTATCTTTTTCAAAATTGTGTCTGATGAGTCCGAAGACCAAACAACATGGCTGCCATTACTAAAAATAGCACATAGGGGTAAATTGCTGTTTTTGGCAAATGACTCAAAAACCGTTACAGATATCAAAAATCTGACATGGAGTAAAAGTGATCAGCATGACAAGTTCTACCTACCCTGTGATTTTGAAGAAAATCTGATAATGTGTTTTGGAGTTATTGCCTTTTCCGAAAATTTCGATATCGTATATTTTTTTGTCAAAGAAACTATAACAGATAGGGTCAACTTTAAATTGCAAAAAATGTTCAGCATATCAAGATCTACCCACCTGAAAATTTTGAAGAAAATCTCAATACAGATATAGGAGTTATTGCCCTTTACTGGTCAAAATTTCGTAATTTTATACATTTTGCCTTATATTTCAAGAAACAATTTGAAAAAGAGGTTAGGATTTAAAGCAGAAATGTTCATACATTTTTAGCTGAGTTGCGACACAGTGGAACTAAAAAAGTGATTGATTGTGTCTTGGCATCCAAGTGTCTGGGCGTCTACTGTCGGTTTCCATATGATATCTTCAGAACCACATGTGGAGGAACCCTGTTGATTTTTAGGGTTCTGCGACAAAGGTCATGGTCACAATCTGCAAAAAATAGAACAAAAATTTGATATTTTATCCGTTTCCGCACAATATCTCCAAAACATACATATCGAAATGAAACTTTGCATAGACATGTCTTATGATCAGAGGAGGAACCCTATCAGTTTTGAGGTTTGTGCGACAAAGGTCAAGGTCACAACTTATAAAAATAGAACAAGATTAATCAGAAATAAAGCCTTAAATCATATGTTTGGTATTAATTGATAACAAAAATAGCTAAAAAAGGACTTATTGTTCATACAAAAGTACTCTTTATATTACTAGAAGATGTACAATTCATTTAATAGTTCTAAATTTATACACCAACACACTTTTTTTGGGTGTCATTAACTTAAAAATAAGATATAATGAAAAGCCAAAATTAAAAAAAGGGAGGTAATAAATTTAATTTGAAGAACTTTTCAATATTTCTAAAAGTTTTCTGCAATGCCCAGTTAGAATAAAATCTTAGATGAAAAAAGATACATTTGTGTATTCTAATTTTTTGTAAATTTCCTGAAACTCTAAGATTAATTATATATTAGTATAATTGATTTTAGCAATATGAATTACCTAGGAATGGTGGTCTAAAATGGGTTGTAATGGATGGTGGAGTTTTCAGTTTCCATGGAAACCTAGCCAGAACACTGAATCTTTAAAAAAATGTATTCTGCCACATATTTTTCTTCACAATTTCAGAAAAATGAATAAACTAGATTATAAG
>MJUU01069276.1:107827-118466 GCA_002080025.1 Modiolus philippinarum | reverse complement strand
TTTCCCGTCCCATGGCCCTTTCCATAACCCCAAAGTGATTATTTATTAACAAACTTGTTCTCGTCTTGATATAGCTGAAATATTGCTGAGTAGACGTTAAATAATATTCAATCAACAAATCAATACTGTGAATTTAAATTCTGCATATGCGCATTTCAACAATAATGAAAAACTAGTATGCGATGAAGGAGTAAATGCACACGTATGAGGCAGAGTCGCTACAAAAACATGGTAAAATAAAGCAATGGAACAAAAATATTCTTTATTTCATAACCATCATCTGTCTGTTATATTTTAAATTGTATTATAAAATTTTGCATTCATATTCAACTAATTCATTTATTTTTTCCAGTGTGATGGGATGAGAAAAGAACTGATCATACAGTGAAATGCCTACAAATTTGTTTGTTTCTGAGGTTTCGTGTGTCTTTTTAGGATAAAGGCACATAGTCAACAATCAAAAAGACAATTATTGCTCAAATTTTGAAAATAAAACTTTTAAGGAAAATTAAATTTTATTAAATTTTGTTTGTTTTTTGTGGATAAAATAAAACTTTTTATGTTTGAGAAAGTCACTCCTAACTTGTGACAATTGATGACAAAACATAGATGGTAAAACAAAATTGACCTTACAGAATTATGTCAAATGGCGTTATAACAAAATTATCGAACAGAGTTGTCAAGAGCCGAAGAGATAAATCAGGAGGAAACCGCCGGCAAAATTGTCGACCGCATTCGTCCGGACTTGGTACACGCATTTCAAAAGATATGATGGGTTCAACCGGTTGTATGGCTAGCCAAAACCTCCTCTTCCATTGCGGTAGTGTCCGGTAGCAACTAACTAGCAATTTCCATTGAAATTAATTGTAAGTTGTCAGAGTTGGACCGAAACTTCAAAATGAACTGATATCTATTACAATCGTATGAGACGGAATT
Organism: Modiolus philippinarum; assembly: GCA_002080025.1. Classification (NCBI taxonomy): domain Eukaryota; kingdom Metazoa; phylum Mollusca; class Bivalvia; order Mytilida; family Modiolidae; genus Modiolus; species Modiolus philippinarum. The sequence continues at coordinate 117,530 of MJUU01069276.1, read as the reverse complement.
GTTTGTAGCCTTGATTAACAATCACTACGTCTAATGAGAAAGTCTTTATAATTTGTGCTAGCTCTCGCATAGCGAATCGCCTTTAAAAATACACTCTGTAATTCGGAAAAGCTGGAACATTACTGTCCATGTTAGGGAAAATGAAATTAAAATATTAAAAATAGTAATATAATATCTTGCTATGGGGGTCCCTGCTATGCCGCATGCTATGTATTCTTTGTTGTGATATCAAACATACCACTTATTTGCTTGATGAAAGAAAAAATTATATTCAGAGCTAGGATTGCTTGCTGCATGTCATGATGACGCTAATATCCACTCTAGTTGCATATATGTGAGGGGCCTGATGGGGGGGGGGGGTCTCATCACGAATCACGAAAAATTTATTCGGACCAATCACAGTTCACGGAAAATTCATTTTGTCAATTTGATCAAGAACGATTCACGGCGATGTTCTAATAACAAATTAATGAAATGGAAAACGAATCACGGGGAATTGAAATCCCCGATCACGGAGAACGAAATAAACCCATCGGCCCCTCATATGTCAATATTATTTCGGTAAATAAATTGCAAAGGAGACAAGCAAGAGTGAGGAACATAAAAGGTCTGCCTGTATCCGGCTATTTAAGGTAGATCGACACTTCGATTGGCGCATATCGAAAATGAAGTCTTATGCCAAATTGACTTTGATTTTTAATTTCTGCATATGGCAATTTCGACATCTAGTATTAACTAGATAGATCGTAACAAATCAGATGGGAAACTTTCACTTGTCCGAGGAACGAATTCCATAGTGGTAATAAAACAAAGATAACAGAAAAGTGATGTTAATTCAAGAAATATCTTTAAATAGATAAGAGAGGTTGGTAACACACAAATTACATACCGCATTGAATTCAGTGGACAAGATTTTTATAGTTACCTTTCTTGTTCTAACCTCGCCTGGTTTTTCATCGATAAGAATTCCCGATTTACATTTTTGATGGATCGATTTTAATCAATCACTCTAAGTGACATGTTATTTATTGTCATGATTACTAGTAAATATGATTTGTAAAGATCTACTTGAAATCCAAGACTCTAGATCATTCTCAAACTGTAACAGAATAGAAATTTTAATTGAAGTTTTGGACTTCTCTACACTTAATAAAAACTGAAATCTAGGATGCCCGAGTTTCTCAAGTTAGAACGATGAACGGAGATATAAGCAATTGGTAGAGAACAAGCATAATTTGTAAAATACGACTCCAAATTGAAAGAAACGATATACAGTGGAATAATTAAGATTTTATATTTGTCCAATTTGAAGGACTATCAGAATTTCAACTGTGTACCTCTTTCAGTCGACTTGTTTCTCCACTTCTTGGTGGCTGAATTCATCGAAGGTTTTCTTCTAAATAATAAAAAAAAACTAGCCAAAATCGTTTATTTAATCTGCCTAGATATAACTGATATTTTTTGACCTAGCAATTCTCGCTTTGATGATTTTTTTTATCCGATCTATGCAAAAGAGCTCAAAATTAAGGATACTACAGACACGCTCATATCTGACTCATTTCAAGAATTTCATCTAAAAATTGACAACAGATGTGGACAGAAAAACGCCTTGACTTAATGTTTCAAATCGTTAACTTCCTTTTTCTTTTTAGCATCATTCAAACAGCACTACCATGTGACATTTATTTTTCCAACTCATTCGCTACTCAAGAGCACGTGCAGATACAACTGCTTATTTGTAGATTTGCATTGCTTTCAAATAGGATAATTAAACTTAGTAGTAAGTATTCCACGAAAGACACGTGTCGCCTGCGTAATAACGCAAAAACTAAGTTCAGTCAAACAGGAAGTGGGCATGCAAGATATCCCAGACCCTCTTACACATTATATATCACCTCCCCATATTGATACTCCATGCCATATTGCAGAAGGCAGTGATATGTTGGTTTCTGAGAAAAAATGTGACAAAAATTTTGAAGACTCGAAAAATATTCCAAGTTCAGTCAAAAAAAAGTGGGCGTAAAAGATATTCTAAGTCCCGTCAAATAGGAAGTGGGCATGCAAGAGATCCCAAACTCTGTTACACGGTATAGGTCCCCATACTGATACTCCATACTGAATTGCAGAAGGCTGAAGGCTGGGATCTGTGGTTCCTGAGTAAAATGTGACAGAATTTTTTTGTGACGCCAATCGGCAAAAATATTCTAAGTTCCGTCAAACAGGAAGTGGGCATGCAAGAGATCCCAAACTTTATTACACAATATAGGTCCCCCATACTGATACTCCATACTGAATTGCAGAAGGCTGGGATCTTTGGTTCCTGATAAAAACGTGACAGAAATGTCCAAGATGTAAAAGATATTCAAGTTCCGTCAAATAGGAAGTGGGCATGCGAGCGATCCCAAACTCTGTTACACGGTAAAGGTTTCCATACTGATACTCCATACTGAATTGCAGAAGGCTGAAGGCTGGGATCTTTGGTTCCTGAGAAAAACGTGACAGAAATTTCCAAGACGCAAAAAATTTTCCAAGTCCCGTCAAATAGGAAGTGGGCATGCGCGATCCCAAATTCTGTTACACGGTATAGGTCCCCATACCGATACTCCATGCCAAATTGCAGAAAGCTCAGGTACATAGTTCCTGAGAAAAATGTGACAAAAATTTTTGTGACGCCGACGCCGCCGACGCATGACGACGGATAGTGATCCCTTTATGTCGCCGGCGACACAACAAAGAAGTTTTCCCATAACTTGAAGTCATCACTTCAGAAGTTAAACGGTCGAATCACGATCTTCTGGACCGCTATGGGAACAAGTATCTGCTTCCTAGACGACAGCAGATCTTTCTCTTTAACAACTTTATTTTTCCTCTATTTAATTTGACCTCATTACGGAAATTGACATGTTAAACACGGCGGGTGTCTTATAAGAAACAGGAAATGCTTACTCTACCGGTGCACCTTATCTCGCCCATTGTTTTTAATCTGGTGCAGGTTGTTCATCTGTAAGTTTGTCCCTTACTTTTTCTGTTATATACTTATTTCAAATCTATGTTTCCTTTTGTTTCCCCATGTTGTTGTTGTCTTTCAAATACTTTTTGTGAATTGATGGTTTGGTTCCCACTTATTTGACTAGTAAAAATACAGGAAACACTAGAATTTTCCTCTTTTATGAAGGTAAGTATTGTTAAAAACCTTGGTAGCTATATAAAGAANGGTGCCTTCTCTACCTGAGTCATCTTGTCTAATCCATAGCAAAATTTGTACTCTATATTTCAAATGTCCACAGTGCTGGTGCCCTCTGATCACTTTATTTTATTAATATTATGAATACACTTTATTTTGATAGTGTAAAATATATATATTTATATATGTGTATTTGTCTCTGTAATAATTATTTTTGTTATGTTTTGTCATCATGTCCTCAATGGACCCTTGATTGGTTAATAAAGCATATTCTATTCTATACTTATGTCAAATCTATGTTTCCTTTTGTTTCCCCATGTTGTTGTTGTCTTTCAAATGCTTTTTTGAATTGATGGTTTGGTTCCCACTTATTTGACCAGTAAAAATACAGGAAACACTAGAATTTTCCTCTTTTATGAAGGTAAGTATTGTTAAAAACCTTGGTAGCTATATAAAGAATCTGAATTTCCCTTCTACATGCGTACCTCCTTCATTTCGGATGAAATGCACTATGGTAATATTTCCAAAACGAGTACTGAACGTCTCGGATTAATACCAAGGTAAACATACAATAGGTTGTTTATACACCCGGAAATTCTGCAAGCCGGAAAGAAAGTACGCTTACATAACCTGTGTCCGAGAGAGTTTTTTGATAAGCATATAAACAAAATAGTTTAAAATCTTTTATTTACTTCTAAGAATAACAGGTGACTAACTAATCCATAATATTGCGTGTATGCAGGGATTTCAAACCTACAAAATAAATTTAAGTGTTTTCAAATAATTTACATACTATGAAAGAAACGACTTCTCTAATATTAGAACATCTAAATAATTAATGAAAGGATATTGAGTAAATGAACACGAGACAAAGTGTCTACATAACATGACAGAACAAAGCAATGGAACAACGCTTTGATTATTGCTCGTCATTTTGAAGTTACCATGAGGCCTTCAACAATGAGCTTTGCTCATACCTCATAGTAAGTTCAAGATGGCAATAAATTTAAGAAGTTAATATGCAAATAAAGTTCTCTAACATTAATGGACTGATGGGAAAATAATCATTAAATGTGGAAAACAAAGATACTGCAATATATATGGGTTATAAAGGTTAAACACGATCACACAGCAACTTATAGGTGTATCCGTTGGAACAATGCATTTAAAAACACATTATAAAAGTCCTTAGAATTTTTACTTGATTGTAAGTATAAGCTGGACAAATGTTCTCACTGTTAAGAAGTTCTAAAGACTTTTATTAGCTTGTGAGTAAAATTGATCCAGTTTATAATCTAATAATTTTCCAGTTTATCATCTAATAATTATTACCGGCACCGGCAAACGCTGTACGTCTCCAAGTGATGGATAAGGGAACTATTTGTCAATGTAGAGTGGTCAAATCATAATACGGAAAGCATGTCCCCAAATCATTGTAAACACACTGTGGAGAAACACCACGATCCATGCAGTATAAAGACCCCTTCTATATATCTTGAAAAACACATCATCTGTGGGCGGTATAGGAGGCTAAATTTCCCATTTCTGACCCTTTTCAGTGGCAATCGAAACCCGTTGCCCTACTGTCCTTTCCATCTTTATTTTTTCATTTCAATAATTTTTTTTCTTCCAGACATATGTGAAATATTTCTAATGTTATACAAGGCAATAGAACAGTGTTTTTATACATTATCATGATGCTAACAATGTGAAATCAGATAGAAAAATGCATCTACTAACTTTACGTAGTTCTGAAAAAAAAAGATGGTGGCACTTTCAAACGCCGGCGATAGAGGATACAAAGGTCAATCCTTTCAACGGCTTTTGAAAGTGCCACCATCAAGTAATTGTTGGGGTTTCCTGTTGTTTTAGAACTAAGTGTTTGTAATAAACTAATCCAGGCAAAAATCAAATTAAGACAACAAATTTCTACTTTCACTTTATTGATACTGTATGTCTACTTTCACTTCTATTGATATTGTATGTCTACTTTCACTTCTATTGATACTGTAGGTCAATATAATTAGAAAACTGAACTAAGGTCACTAAAGGATGCCCGTGCTTTCCCGTTTAATTGAAGAAATGCATGATATCTAATAAAAGTTTGAATCTTTGTTCACACAAAAACTAAGTGAAAAGTCAAAAGTTTAATTATCTTTCCTATATGTTGTCAAAAACAATATATTCCTACATGCACATATAGATAAATTCCTTTGTCATACTTTCCATCAAAATTCCCTAATATTGTAAAAATTGTAAAATTGCGTTCCAAATCAATATTTGTAGAGGGAATCAACAAAAAGTTAAATCGTCAGACAAAAATTATACTCTTTCATGAACATCTTCAGACAATGTTCTTCTTTGTATTAAATTTGATAGACATCCTTTAAGTGGTTTAAAAAAAGTTGCGCTTGCGAAATGTGTGGACAGACATACAAACAGGGTAGTTTCTATTGCGAGGATAACATATTAAGAAAGAAAATTATTATTTTTTATTTTATTTTGCTGTAAAAATTAACATGTTGTTGACACATAGCCAAATATAACCAGAGATTCTCAAAAGCAGGAATCGCTCACCTGGACCATCACAGTATTTGAATAATCAAACGGGGAGAATGGTCATATATTAATTATGCCCCCCTTTTTCATACTGCTATTTTACGTTAGGTTAAACATTGTATTTAGATATATATTTTCAAGGGGGCTATCTATGGAGTATTGTGGCAAAGTTAAGATTGTCACTCCTCAAGTTTATTATATCAAGAATTTAAAATTATTATTTTTATTTATTAGAATATGGATCAAGCATCATTTTAAGCAAAACATATTGATAGGTTTGTGTGGTCTTTTTTGAGATTTAAACACCTCAAATTATGGTGGGAAACCGAACTTCTCTAGACTTTTCATTCACTTTGCATTAAGGTAATCAACTTTTGAATGCGATGAAGGCATATCAAGAATTTCATCAAATTTTGTCAGAAGTCCATTGAAGATGTATACTATCATATTTTGAAAAGAAAAGTGGAGGTCAGTGTGCAAAATTTTCTAATACATAATAATGGATAAAAAAAAGAGAATTCCGAAAGACAGAGACAGTTTCAAAAACCTGAGGAGTGACCATCCTTAAACATTGCTCCCCGTTGGCGTCAATCTCGGATTGGTTGCCTTCATACCAGATAGATTTTAAAAGAAGTAGTCAAGGACTATTGTGACAAAGTTTGCTTTTACAGTGTTCAGTATTTCAGGGAGAATTTTTAAAGGTCTTGTGTCCGTTTATGTTCCTCCCTTGGATTCGCCACAGATTTATAGGCCTTTTCAAAAAATCATTTGGCCCGCCCTTCGGTTTCGGCATTAAAATACAAATTTACAGTTCCGGTTCTCAACCTTAACATGGTAAGTTAACACTGGATTAATTTGGTTAGAATTAACATTTATTCAGGGTTTAAGTTGTGTATTGTTAGCCAAACATACGAGTGATAACCGGAAACGAAGAGTGTTTGTACCTCTATTTGATGGGAGAGTTCAAATACAGGGAAAGATAACAACACTTTTTTAAAAGGGCTATATTCACTTGTACGTGAAACGCCTCACGGAGTCAATTCCATTCGGGTTTTATCGATCAATAAATATGTTAATTAAATCATAATAATTACCCGCAACAGCACTTTGGAAGCCAGCATTGTAATCGACAGCGACTTCATTTCGAACATAATCTGTTCTTATATCATCATATTCGTCATTGGAACCTGGACCCCCTACTAATCCTCCATAAAGGGTATGTGGGTTTGGTGTCTTTGCATTAAGCATATCCATAGAACACCCAGCAGGCATCATCGGACAAGAGCTGAAATAGAAATTAAATATATATTATAAAATCTTTTGATGAATGCCGTCCGCCCTGAAACGAGGTTTTTTATTCACACGTTTTCTAGGTTTTTTATAAAATTATTTGGAAATAAGATATGCATTGTTTTTAAGTTTACCAGTTGAGTTTCAAAATGAAATTTTCTTTCGTCCTTTTCATCTGATTTTTCGCGAATATAATTATGTACTTTGAACTTCTTATTTTTAAATATTTTCCTTAGATATTGAGGTTTCTTACGTCATACGAAAATATCACTATGTGTTGCAGAACTGGTGAAATATACTTCCACTGTACTGATTCTATTACATACACAATGTTTTAGGCATTTTACTTTCAATCAAGCTGAAGTTTTGTGCAGCTACATCAGTATAATCCTTTGAATTTAAGCTTTAAGCTTCTTTAAGTTAAGGGGCCTGGGTGTCCGAGTGGTTAAGGTAGTTCTACTACCTATACAACCACTGAAGTCTATTTCTACTACCTATATAACCCACTGTAGTCTATCACCACTGTGGTGAGTTCGCGCCCCGCTTTGTACATTACGAAAAAGGTGCATTCGACTTACAATCATAAGTGATAAGGTATGTCAGTTACCTACCCAAGGACGGTGGTTCTCTCCGAGGCACTCCGGCTTCCTCCACCGCTAAAACTGACCGTCATGAGATAGCTGAAATGCTGCTGAAAATGACATTAAACCCCATATCAATCAGTCAATCTCTTAGTTAACACCTTTTGGGACTTTCAAATGATTTCTTTCACTATAATAATTTTTGACAGAATGACTATGCTTTGCATTTTACCCGTATGAGATTTAACAGTGCATCACGTATTTTATACGTGATGCACTGTTAAATATGTTATCTTGAGGATACTATAACCCAATTGAATATACACATTAAATAGAATGGCCACTATATCAAAAGTTTGAATCCAATTCAACACAAACTTGTTGTCGAAATGGCCATATGCAGAAGATAAATTAATTGCAATTTTTGGTACTTCATTGGAACAAAATTTATTTTAAAAAAATGAAATTAATCATTTTGACTTGAATCATCTGCCTGTGATGTATTTTTCCATCTTTTTTATCAATCCAAATCCAAAGTCTAAGTCTTTTAATATTAAATATTAAACTTTTGTTGATTCCAGTGGGATTGGAACCCCTTCTGTCAAGGTTGTTAGGGTTAAAAGTCTGCCACACTACCACTGGACTACGGTAGACATGTTATAATTTCGGTTAATTAATATACTTAAGTGTCATATAAAATAAATTTGTAGCTCGTTCTATTTTACATCTCTTTGGTCTCCCACAGAGATGGCGTGGGCAGTGTAATCTGTCTGTACTCTCTGTGCATTCGAAGAACAGCAAAATCTCTCTGTGTGAAGGCAATCTCGATATTCATTTCTCTAATTCTAACCCCGTTGGGTTCCTACGATAGACCGTTGTATTTTAATTTTTAGGCCCTGCATTAGCGTAAATATTCGCAAATCCGGGGAGATGAAAATGTTTCCACGCTGACTGAATTTATAGACAGCTTATTTATTCATTTAACTACTAACAGTCTGCATTCCCTTTCACTTTGTGTAAGAGAATCCATGGTACTTGTTTTGCTTTAAAATAAGAATTAGAGTGAGTACCGATGAAAACCCCAACACCTTATTTGTGCTTCGTTTTTATGGTACATTATGGACCGATCTATGCTGAGCGCGCCCCATCAAAAATGTGGGCTATTTCAATTTCTGGAAAATGACACTTAGAAATTTTTTTTGTTTTTATTCGGTTTTCCAATCGTTTTGATATAATCTGCACTGATGAGACTTGTTGTCGAAATGGCCATATGCAGAAGATAAATTAATTGCAATTTTGGGTACTTCATTGGAACAAAATTTGTTTAAAAAAAATTAATCATTTTGGCTTGAATCATCTGCCTGTGATGTATTTTTCTATCTTTTTTATCAATCCAGATCCAAAGTCTAAGTCTTTTAATATTAAATATTAATTTTTTGTTAATTCCAGTGAGATTCGAACCCCTTCTGTCAAGGTTGTAAGGGTTAAAAGTCTACCACGCTACCACTGGACCACATGTTATAATTTCGGTTAATAAATATACTTAAGTGTCACATAAAATAAATTTGTAGCTCGTTCTATTTTACATCTCTTTGGTCTCCCACAGAGATGGCGTGGGCAGTGTAATCTGTCTGTAATATCTGTGCATTCGAAGAACAGCCAAATCCCTCGATGGGAAGGCAATCTCGATATTCATTTCTCTAATTCTAAACCCGTTGGGTTCCTACGATAGACCGTTATATAGGGAATAATACTTGGCAAAATCCGTATCACATGCCGTATCATCCAAAGTTACCATTATCAGCACGAGGGCCTCTGGCCCGAGGGCTGATATTGGTCGAGGGATGATACGGCATGTGATACGGATTTTGCCATGTATTATACAGCTTATCATATATTTAAACAGAGGACTACTTATCCGAAAAATACTGTCAAAAATTGAAATTGGTAAGAGAAAATGCATGTATTTTGTGAAAAGGAAAATTTCAAAATGGGCGGAAAGGACTAGAAGTTATGGACTAAATCTAACATGTAAAGGAAAAAAGTTTACTAGATTTTTTTAACTGATCCTCACAAAACAATTTCACCC
>MJUU01069276.1:1092-33149 GCA_002080025.1 Modiolus philippinarum | reverse complement strand
CATTTTCTCTATTCGTTTCTGTTTAATAGTACATGTATGATCACTGGTTAATGGGAAAGAACTCTTACCGATATATATTGTTAGACAATTATTTTTTTTTCACATGGAAGATATAAAAAAATAATTCTAAACAACAAAAACGAATAAAAAATGTGTAGGTATTGGAATGTACACTTTCTTTAATTAGACTGAATTAATTTTGTGCATTTGCATGTACCGCATTGAATAATCTCGACATTTTCTCTGTCCATATAACGGATGCTCTGATTGGTTAATTTTTATCATTTCTGCATATGCAGAAATCATTTTGCTTAAGCAAAATAATTTAGCATATGCAATATTTATTTTTGCATATGCAATAATCAAATACGCTTATCCAAAATAGATTTTAGCATAAGCAAAATTCTAATTTTGCTTATGCAAAATGGATTTAAGCATAAGCAAAATTATAATTTTGCTTATGCAAAATTGATTTATGCATAAGCAAAATTCAATAATTATGACCTTAATACCGCGCCATAGCTGTTGGCCGCCATTTTGACATCTTATCTCTCTTCAGTGCAAATGGGGTCGATTCAATAAATGTGTCCCCGTTTGACCTTCTAGACGGGCCAGATGGCTTGATGTTGTGACTGATTTGTTGTATGTTTCTATTTCAATAACTGACAATATCTTGATCCAAAATGATGACAAAATGCTATATTGTGTATGAATCTACACAGTGTTAAGGGATCGACCATTTAACTTGAAGGGGGGGTATGTTTTTTTTTCTAAAGAATTATTTTGAAGCTGATTTTATGTGAAAAAAATATCTTGGCTTCCAAAATGATGGAAAAAAATTTCTGAAGGAGGCTTTCTGCCCCCAAAAATAATGTTTATTTTGAAAAAAAATATTGACGCGTGCAAAAAAAAAATTACGCGCGAAGCGCGATTAAAATGTTCTGTCCAGAAAAAAAAACCATACCCCCCCCTTTTCAGATTAAATGGTCGGTCCCTAAGTCTGTTTCCTTTCAAATTTTATGACAATGTGCTTGCTTTAACACAGAAGCTGGGAAAAGATATATATGTCACAAACTCACGGTATGGACAGATTTATTGAATCTGTTCTAGAAATAAATCCATATGAAGACTAGGATTGTAACAAACAAGCTCAGTACAGATCAGCTTCGATCAAAGAGTGTATATAGCGGAAAAGTTCAGCGTCTTTTTCAGGCTACACAAATGAAGTCAACAGTTTCTGGGTTTTTTTTTTGTTTGTTTCTTTTTTTTTAGGAGAGGTTTTTTTTTTTTGTTTTTTGTTTGTTTGTTTTTTTTCCTCTTCTTTTTGTTCGTAACTTACCAAAATAGCCGGATGTACAAATGAAGTCTACGGTCTTTCTTGTTGTAGCAAACGTTGATACATATAACAAGGTATCAGAACATTTCTTCAGCTTTGGTTTGTAGCAATTTTTGAAATCGTCTCTTAATCTAGAAATGAAAATTATTATAATTATGATACTTACTGTTATTATTATTTGATTTCCGACAGAAAAAAACCTGTTGCTACTAGATTCTATACGTTCATCGATTGCCGAGACATAAGTATCGGACAATAATGTGTATGACCATGTACCAGCTCCGTTTCGATTTGTAGTCATCCTTGGTGAATTGTGGACCTGTCACACACAATCATAAAAGGGAAAAATCAAACAAGTTTTTTTGCAATCGTTAGACTAAGGTTTAGTAGATAAAGACTCTTTAGATCTTGTAATAACAGTAGTCAAAAGACGCAAAATGACGAGAAAAGTACAACCTGTTTCTGGTTTGGAATGCTCATTTCTTTACTAAAAATATTTGTATACAAAAAATGTTGCAATTCTTATACTGAACTAGAAACACCTACGTGCATAGTTTTTCAATCTGGTTGCGGCTCGGTAAAACAGTAAAATCTCTGGATCCTGTCACGTTTTCTCCCAGTTTCCACGTACACAAGTTTAATCCGATCACATCACAAGCATCTACACGGAAAACATAAATCACTGAAAATAGAAATAGTAATAATCTGTCAAAAAATGTCATTGTCTAGATCTATATCTTTCAACAGGTTTATCGGATATGTTGTTTTGGACCTTTCTATTCACATATCTGTAGACCCGGCTTTTTCTCACACAGAATTGCCTGTCCTTGCCCTCCTCAGACTGGTATGCTGACTGTCCAGTAATGCTTATCGACAATAAATAATCACGATATTTAAATAAACAATATTTATTGAAAATCCACGATATTTATCGATAATACAAAAAAAACAACAACCTTATCGAATATTGATAATACTAATCGATAATTGATAACTCTTGTTGACAGTTAACAATACTTATCGACAATCAATAAACAATAATACTTATCCATAATTATAATACCAGTTTTATTTGTAAATCTGAAAATCATGAATTCTAATGCATTTATGTTTGTAACGCTAATTTTGATTGGATGGCGTCAGAATTTTGAGGGGGTAAAATCCACGATTTACCGTCGGAACCAATAGCAACGTAATGGCGCAGACGCACAACAAACTTCCTGTAATTTAAAAATCGATTAAAAATGTTTTTCTTTCGAATTTGCATTAGAATAGAGATAACCAAACTGTATTTTAGGATCTTCAGGGGTAAATCTAAGATTTTACTGTCGCAAACATCCGTTTTCCGGCTCCGCTAACGCGTCGCCGGAAAACTCAGTTTGCGACAGTAAAATCTACGATTTACCCCCTCAGATCCTAAAATGCAGTATGGTTATCTCGTAAATTGATGACGTTTGCATTCATTTGATTTTGTCTTCGAACATTTAAAGTGTAACAAAGTTAAGTTGGATTTGTCTTGAAAAACAAAAAAGAGAAGCAGAAAATATGACTTTGTCACGAATTATCAGACATTACATACTTATCATTTCTTTTAAAAATGTAATATCGTTTGTAAAATATACTACAATAGCTAGTGCCTGTTAAATTTTGTGTTAGTACGAACAAACAGCTGAGCTTAATAATATAACGATGTATAAATGTGGACCAGTATCTGGTGGAGTAAAGAGGTGGTCGTTTCGAAATTTGGAGTGAATTTCTAAAAAGTCTCCCATTACTTTTTTTAACCCTTCCCTACAAGTCACTAGATATAATCCTTTTTGATTTTTACAAGATGTTCAACGGTTATTTATATTAAAATTGTAAAATTTATAACTAATTATACTAACCAAACATGTATAATATCCGAACGACACCCATAACTTCAGCCAGTTTTTGATTGAAATGTCACATGATTATTAACTACACTATTTCCTACTTAAGTAATACCAATTAAAAACTTCAACCCAACAAATATTGTTACTTAATTATCACATGTTTATGTTTTTATTGGTAATTACTTACACATGTCTTTATTTCATGACAAACTTAGCCGTTGGCTTGTAGTACATTGTCAGTACAAGCTTGGTGCCTGCGCCCCCTTAACTATCTCTCAATCGTAGACTTGGATAACTGGATGTTTTTTATTCATGTATGATTTTTTTTTGTCTGAAACCTGAATATAATAACGTGGTACATGTAGTTGCAATCCCACCGAACGAGGAGTAGATATTTATATTACTTCAGTTTACTGACTTTTTAGTCTGTTCCAGTCTATCACCAAGCTTGTTTTTTTTTTTTTTTAATTTTTTTTATACTGTTCCGTTTTGCTTTGTGGTATTACTGGCTTTTCGCTACTTTTCTCTAAGTTGAAACTGATACTACTAGTGTCTATAGTATGAAGTGCTTGCTTTTCATTGGAACTAATGAATATATTCTTACATTCTAAATGGTTTAGTTTGTAAATGTGAAATTTGTACATACAAATGTACACAACAAAGCATTAGTTCCTTTGCTTTAATTTAAATAACCACTGACTTTCCCCATAAACCTATAGACTACCTGAAGACTGTTTTGACCAAGTGTGGTTCCAACTGGCCTATTAGTTTTTCTATTGGGAAGATCTTGAAATTGTTCCAATAGAATCCAGTGTTAAACTATGATTCACTGGCAGCCATTTTGATAGAATCAAAACTCGCTGGACATATTATCATGATTATAAAATGAGACTATCTGAGGTGCATTGTGACTAAGTTTTGTTGCATTTGTACTGATAGTTTCAGAGAAAAGGATATATAAATATATTCCCATAAGTCTGATGTTAAATTACAAAAATGTATGCTCCCTGCTGGTGGCCATCTTGTTTCTGGTATAGATTTTTTTGTACAGGGGTTAACCCAAGGATTACTGTAACTTATTTTAGTTCCATTTGTGCAAGCAGTTTCTTTATATATGCATCCCATAGGCTCCAGTATTAAATTTTGTCTTTAGCGTAGAGGTTTTTGTAGACGGTGATTGGTTCATACAATTCTTACAAACTACAGTGTTTCTTGTACTGCTTTGTTGACGAGTAAAACAACACAACCACGTGGGTTATTTGAGGCTTGCACAGGGTTATTTTCGTGCAACGTGTTTGCCGATTTTTATTTAACACGCAGTCGTGCTGGAGGATCATTATTCGTCATTTTTTGTGACAAAAAAGTGCACGGCCAATTTTTAAATTCTTGTTCGTTGTAAAACGACATTATATTTCTCGTACGCATTTGTGTAGCGCCTTGTCAATCTTTAAATAAAATCAATAAATGGCTATTTTTAGCACGCTTACAAATACGGAGATTATTTTATACGTGTGACACATTATACTGTGATATAATCTTTAAGGTAGTTCGATCCTAATAAAAATTTCAGACAGAATTTTTTTCTTTTAAGATATTTTGTAGGTCTTAACCTATGTATTCAAAAAATAAAATGAAAATGATATGTCACCGATCATCTTTTCCCGTTATCTGGCTTGGAAAATTAGACCAGATTCAGTATTTTTCAGCAATATTTACAAAGAATATATAGGGAACTGTGATAACATGCATATTGTTTATCTTTCATATAAAATAAATATCAGATAGATTTTTTTTATTTTTTGATATTTCAGAGATATACATTTAAGCTATCTGTTACGCTGAAAAAATCTATATGTCACCGTTCGATTAAGAGAGATATTTTATNGGAACTAATTCGCGGGAAAGTGTATGTCAATCTATTATGACGTCACAGTGAATGGGCCAATACAGGAATATCCCGGTTTGAAAAATCAAGTCAATTCCGCATCCGACTCGTGTTTCGCAAATGCGCCAATCGAATGCGCCGTGTATTAGTGTCGAACTACCTTAATAGAACAAAATACTTGTGGAAACTGTACACAGAAGACAAACAAATTAGCTAACATTGTGAGTTAGGCTATAAGTAGAAATCTATTATACGGTGCGGCTTCGCCTTACCGTATAATGAGGGGGGCAAGGGTATTAACTGTTATTGTG
This sequence comes from Modiolus philippinarum, assembly GCA_002080025.1. Classification (NCBI taxonomy): domain Eukaryota; kingdom Metazoa; phylum Mollusca; class Bivalvia; order Mytilida; family Modiolidae; genus Modiolus; species Modiolus philippinarum. Next base: position 27,743 of record MJUU01069276.1, on the reverse strand, counting down.
TTAGAGGGTAAAATTGATTCTCTGTTAGCTGTTATTGCTAAATATAATGTTGTGTTAGCTGTTATTGGGTAGTTCTGTGTTAGCTGTTATGATGAATATTCAGTTCACTGTTAGCTGTTATTGAACAGTTCAGTTTGGTGTTATTACAAAGAAATACCCCAAAATTTTTCGCGCCTCGCTCCGCTCGGCGAATTTCCCTTTCGCTTCTAAGTAAGAATTCCCCCTTTTCAACCCCGCCTGCTGCATAATTATTTAGCTGTTGCCTACAACTGTATAATTTGTTAGTCTACATTTTGCCTGTTAAGTCGATTTTTTAATTCACTTTCTTTTTGCTGTGGTCAATTTTGACCAGCTTTTTCTTTATAGTTCATTTTGAAATAAATTGATTGATTGATTAAATAAGAGTTTAACGTCCAGTGAGCAATATTTCAGCTGTATCAGGACAAGAACAAATTAATCAATTCGAAAAAAAATATATAAGTAAGAGAAGAAAGAATGAAAGGGACAACCGGGACAACGAGTTTTGATTGCCACTGGAAAAGGGGACAAATGGGTAGGAGCAGGAAAATTAGCCTTCTATACCAGTCATAGCGACTCTGCTCTCTTTAGACAATATAGAAGGGGTCTTTATACTGCATGGAGCGTTGCGATTCTCCACACAGTTGTTCGGCTACATTGGTTCGCCGTCAGGCTTTCTGTATTATGACCTGACTACCCCGCGTAGACAGAGCATTTCCCTATCCACCAACTGGGGACGCGCCCGGCAGCTGTGTAGCCGGAGCCCCTGAAAACCGATTCAGGTGCCGGGGATTTGAAATAAAATAGACTCCCATCACAACATACATTTTATAACCTCAAGACTTGACACTTTTTTTTAGAATTTTATATACTTGTTGCCCTTTTTAACGGTGTTTTGGGACTTTTTAGCTCGAATTCCAAGTTCGGATTAGCTTCATTAAGCAAAATGTAGACGAAGAAGTTATCGGTTGTAGACAGTCAAATACTGAACTATATAGAAATCGGAATACACTATATATGGCAAATTAGTCGAATGAATAATACTTCATCTCTACGACAAGAGTTGAAATTGAAAAACACTCATACAAGACGCCAATAGCTACATGATGAGAAAAGAAAATTTGAGCAATGAAAATTCACACATACTGATTTTTGAAAGTTGTTCGAATCTTAGATCCTTGACTACTGATAAACATGTTGATAAGACACAAAGCAGTAAGGCAATGTAATACATATTCAACTGCGCATTTCATTCTTCGCACATTGGCGGATCCAGAAGGGGGTTCCGGGGGTTAGAACCCCCTTTTGTCTGGACAATCATGTATTTTTTAATGAATATCCTGATGTTTTATCAAGAAATACCCCAAAAAATTTTCGCGCCTCGCTCCGCTGGGCGGTATTTCCTTTCCTTTCCATTTGGAACCCCCCATTTCTAATTATGTTTAAAATGAAAAGATTGCTGCCGAGAATGTGCTTAGAAAAACTGTATAAGTCAAAGATTCTGCCAGTTCTCGATTATTGTGATATTTTATATGACAATTGTTTACATTGTGAAAATGAATTACTTGAAAAAAATTCAAAGAAGGGCAGCCATACTCATGACGGGTGCTTTTCGTATCACAAGTCATAAGGAACTACTGAATGAATTGGGACTTAATCCTTTATCTATTCGTCGAAAAATTCATAAAATTCTTTTCTTTTTCAAAATTATTAATGATGATTGTCCCAAGTATTTATCTGATTGTTGTCCCCTAGTTATTCATAACACTGAAAATTATAATCTTCGGCGTAATGACAAGATTCTTCCCTTACGAACACATACGGCTAAGTTTTCTTCTTCGTATTTTCCCTCCACAACCAAATTCCACATGAGTATAAGTTATCAGCTTCCTTCAACATTTTTAAAGAAAAAATTAAGTCCTTTTTCTGTAAAAGTAATTGTAAAAAGATATATTCATTTGGCTTTGGTATTGGTAAAGTAAATCATACTCGGATAAGATTAGGTCTAAGTGGATTAAATGATCATTTATTATTTAATTATAATTTGATTTCCTCTAGGCTTTTTAATAGATGTGATGCAAGAAAACCAGAAACAGTAGAACATTTCTTCCTGTACTGTAAATACTATAACAATATAAGGTCTGTTTTATTTGGAAAATTAAAGATGCTACTCTGTCCAAATGTGAACATTATAACTTACAAAGAAATGATCAGTAAATATTTAGTTGATATCTTTAAATTTGGAAATGATGATTTATCGATGGATGACAACAAACGTTTGTTTCAATATATTTTTGAATTTATTGAAAATAGTAAAAGATTCTGATAAATATTATTGTACATATTCATTTACTATTATTTGTACTTTATTGGGTAAGTGTGTGCGAGAGAGTTTTATGTAATGTATTTTGTCTTGTATTATATTGTGTTGTCTATCTTTATGTCGAGGAGAGCAACTTTGTAGCCCTCGGGCTGTTTGTCATCCTCATTAAATAAATAAAGCATTAAATTAAAAATTAAAATTTCTAATTGCCTGGATCCGCACCTGTAGCATCGCTAAGACAATACTTCTTGTTGCATTGGGTTTGTCAGTTCTGAGGTAGGACTCAATAATTTTATTCATGAAAAGAATTAGATTTCATGCGAACTGTTACTACTAGAGCGGGTAGAACTGTAAAAGTGTCTGAAAAATTCAACTAGCCTAATCCAAGATATTAAAAAAAAATTTTAGGGCTATTGTATTTTTCGCCTTGTACAATTATTGAGAGTAACATATAAAGCACTTTTTTGATGATGAAGTCAATGAACATGTTTATGATGAACAATGATGGTCTATGAATGTATATCTTCTCCACAAGAAAGTGTTATTGAATAAGATGACTGTTATCCAAGTTTTACATTTATATGTTAGCTGTTATTGACTTGATATACACTGTTAGCTGTTATCACTTATTTGAATTATCTGTTATCTGTTATTGGAAAAATCAATTTGCTGTTAGGCTGTTATGGGACCCCACTTGCCCCCCTCTATAATAGATTTCTACTTGCAGCCTAACTCACTATGTTAGCTCTTTAGCCGATGATAATATATAATGTTCCCACCTAGCGGCATCTTTGAACCCAGAATTTCAGAGGAGAAAATCTTGAAATTAAGATGTTCATGATGGACAGACAAAGAAGGACAATGGACAGATGATGGAAAAACTAGGGAATGACAGACGAATGACGGATCAGGATGCAAAGTGATGACAAAAGTAAATCCTGGAGTTAGCAAGCTGAGCTGAAACTGATCAGGGATTTCAAGTTTCCAAATGTATTAACTTTTCATGGCCTTCCTATTTTTTCCGTAGAGGTCACATGTACTTTTAGTTAACCGATTATCAATCGATTGAAGAAAATCTCAATCGATTTATCACATCCGGATAGCCAACCGACCGATTTGAGACATTTTCCGATCATCGGAACACCACTTACTACTAGTGATATAGTTCGTATATACAGTGGGACAAATTCGTCTATTTTGGTCTTTTGAAAGTTATCATGTAGTCTGGGGAAGAGCGAATATCTAATCCTCAGTCAGTTATCATGTAGTTTGTGGAATAGCAGATATCCGCTCCTCAGTCAGTTATCATATAGTGTGGGGAAGAGCGGATATCTGCTTCTCAGTCAGTTAGTATGCATTCTTTGGAAGAGAGGAATCTGCTCCTCAGTCAGTTATCATTTATTCTGTGGAAGAGCGGATATCTGCTCCTCGGTCTGTTATCATTTATTCTGTGGAAGAGCGGATATCTGCTCCTCGGTCTGTTATCATGTATTCTGTGGAAGAGCGGATATCTGCTCCTCAGTCGGTTATCATATAGTCTGTGGAAGAGCCGATATCTGCTCCTCAGTCAGTTTGAGTAAAACCAGCCGGTGTTGTTGCCGTTTGGTCTTTAATGTAGGGAAATCAAGATTCTTTATCATCTTTGTGAAACATCCCTCTTCCCTTGACGTATTCTCTTTTATAATGATCCCCAGCAGGAACGTCTATAAAAAATATTGTGTCCATGGCTTTTTCAGTTTTTTGCGTCGAAACGCTCACAACAGTTGTTAGTCCTTTTTATGGAAATCTGAGGTGTATCGATATTTTTATATGGTCATTTCGGTTCTTGGTTTCTCCGTATAGTTGGCAGTTGTTGGTATTCATATAACTGGACTGTTAAATTCTCTGCAATATGCAATATCTTTTCATGGCACTGGAAGGGTATATGGAAAAGCACTGTACATTTAGGGACCCGTGGTGCGGTGTCAAATTGTTTTGATAAACCAAGGATTATATTGTAAACCGTGATCAATTTGTAATGATTAAAGAGTATCATTGATTGTAATGACTCTTGCTTTTATCATGAATGAACAGATCTGAAACAGTCTCCAGATTCTTTGGTATATGACGGCAAATATTTTCAAGTTATTGACAAGATACTGATGTAACTGATATTGACAAGATACTGATGTAACTGATGTTGACAAGGTTCTAACGTAACTGATGTTGACAAGGTACTGATGTAAATGATGTTTACAAGGTACTGATGTAACTGATATTGACAAATTACTGATGTAACTGATATTGACAAGATACTAATGTAACTGATGTTTACAAGGTTCTGACGTAACTGATGTTGACTAGGTACTGATGTAACTGATGTTAACAAGGTACTGATGTAACTGATGTTTTCAAGGTACTGGTGTAACTGATATTGACAAATTACTGATGTAACTGATATTGACAAGATACTGATGTATCTGATGTTGACAAGGTACTGATGTAACTGATGTTGACAAGGCACGGATGTAACTGATATTGACAAGGTACTGATGTAGCTCATATTGACAAGGAACTGATGTAACTGATATTGACAAGGTATTGATGTATCTGATGTTGACAATGTACTGATGTAACTGATGTTGACAAGGTATGATGTAATTGATACTGACAAGGTACTGATTTAACTGATGTTGACAAGGTATGATGTATCTGATGTCACCATTTGCTTTAAATGGTCAAAGTTACCCCGAAAACACATATAGCATGTCTATAGTACTTAACTAAGAAAAAATCGTATTTTGGGCCATTTTTGAATTTTCGGGTACCCCTATCTTCCAAACGGTTTAATAGAGACTTGAAACCTTCACAAATCGCTGTAGAAGCTCAAAGTTACCCCGGATTACGGGAAACGAACGATAACTCTTGAAACTAAAAAAAAACTAAAGAAGATAGGGGTACCCGAAAATTCTGGAATGGCCCAAAATATTGCTGCTGCTGCTGCTGTGCGGTGGAAATTGCGCTGTTTAATGGTATGCAAACGTGCTCATTTTGCTGCTCGTGCTGCTTGCAAGCTCATCTCGGGAATTCAGCGGTAAGTGGTGGTGGTGACAAGTGCCTTGTATCTTGTGGTGGAAAAAAGACAAATTCGCTGTTTAATGGTAGGCCAACGTGCTCATTTCGCTGCTCGTGCTACTCGCGTGCTCATCTGGTCTCTAAAAAGTTTATTCATGTCTTCATATGCGATTAAACGAGCCTTTTCGGGGTCGTGTCCTTCTTCAATCAACTCTTCTACTTTCTTGATGTATTCTGACTCGAGTTTATCAAATGCTTGATTCACGATCAGCTTCCATGGAGACTCTTGGTCATCTCCATCGTCCGTGGACTCTTCTGACGTATTAGAGTCATTACTTTCTTCGTTACTATATGCATATTCGTCATAGTGATTGCTTTCGTCTGATACGTTGGACTCTGTCTCCGATTCAGTTGGCGAAGTATTTTCCATATCGTGTTTCTGATTCCTGTGGCGAACGAGATTGAAGTGACGATTGGTCGTGTATTCACAAAGGTCGTAGTGATACATTATCGACGTCTTCCTCTCTCTCTGGATTCGAAGTACGAATGACGATATAGTACAGAGCAGTCAGATTGAGAATGTCGCTGCTCGCGTGTTCGTTTCACTGCTCGTGTGCTCGCGTGCTCATCTCGGGAATATTGCTGCTGCTGCTGTGTGGTGGAAATTTCACTGTTTAGTGGTATGCAAAGGTGCTCATTTCGCTGCTCGTGCTGCTCGCGTGCTCATCTCGGGAATTCAGCGGTAAGTGGCGGTGGTGACAAGTGCCTTGTATCTTGTGGTGGGAAAAAGACATCACAGGAGTTTACATTTCTTTTTTTTATATAATTTTTAAATTTAAAAAAAAAAGTATTTGTTATTTAAGTCCCAGTCCCCATTCCCTAACCCATGACTGCTTCATGACGGGGAAAATAAAATATGTATATTTGATATTCGTTTGTTATTTTATTTGTATTAAAAGACGTAACACAACACACAATACCGGATGACAGTGGAGTAACACATATAGAGGCTTGGGTTTATTCGATATAGGCATAGAAGTATAAAGTAACGGCTGATTAGGAATAGACAAATAGAGCCAATTGAGGGTTGAGAACATACAAAACTAAGAAAAAAAAATATGAATAAGTGCAATGGAAAAAATATGTAACAACACAAAACGAAGACGGAGGCAGTAAAAATAAGAAGAGGGGGATTATTTGAAAAAAAAAAACAATAGAAAAAAATTCTATGAAACAGACGTATAAACAGTAATGGTACAATACAAAACAAGACAATAAGTACATAACGAACTAAATGCTAGACTTGTGGAATGGGTACTGAAAACAACGTCCCCTAACGTCCCACTACTTAGCCACTACTCTCACACAGCTACACTACGTTTGCGCTGCTCTTCGTTCAGGACACTGGAAGACAGGTCTGAAAGTTTAAGTCACGGATGATTGGACGAGGGATGGAAAAATGAAATTTTACATAGGCCCTATGGGTCCAAAGAGACGAGATTCGCTACTTACAAAAAACTTCAGATTCCCCGGGGGCCTTCAGTCGCATAAATGTCTTAATGTGGTGTGGTGTTATGCAATGCGATGTGTTGTAACTTTAGGCCAATGACGTATATATACGTCCTTGTATAGAGTATGGAATGTAGCTTTTTGTATGTTTTTCAAAACTTAACAGATGTAACCGGAGAGCATGAATCTCCTTACAAAATTGACAAATGTCTTAAAGTTTACTAATCTTTCAACTCTATGTAACTATGCAGATGATAATACTGTATCTTAATCTCATGATCATAATCCAGAAAATTTTAATAAACAAACGAGTTAAAATTCTTGTCGCCTGAACTGCGATAAAAGGTAAAACAAAAAATATATACACATATCAAAACATAAAAGATTAAAAAACAAGCAGACAGAGGTAGGGATTGGCCAAGATCATGATCGACATTAATGTCTTCAAGGGGCCGTGAAAGAGAAACAAAAATGGCTGAGAAATGAAATTTTACGTCACAAAAATAAATTTGATGTTTATTGTTTAGAGTAATTGTTTATAGGTAAAATAAATTTGACGTTCATTGTATAGACAGTGGAGCCCAAAAGTTGAAGAAATCCCCCCCCCCCGCCCAAATAGGTAGGGGAGGAAATTTAGCCCTCAACACGAAACAGAAATTAATTAAAAGAAAATAACCATCGAAAAAGTATTGAAATAACATAAAAAATGTAAAAATAAATAAAATTGAAGATACCAGTCCAAGGATAGTACATTAAACACTAGTTTTTATATTTATACCTTTGGGTTTTGGATACCCAGAGTGAATATAATCTGTTGTTCTAACTGTTGTCGCTGTTGTCGTGAACTGTCAACCTGAGTAAGGACTGTCACGCTCATGTCTTCCATGGAATGTTGGCGAAACCTGAAATGCTTTATAACTTTATGTCAAAGACCAAGGGTAAAAACCACAAGGTATGGTCTAACATCTTTTAGGTATACAGCCCCTAAGATCTGGAATAGTCTCCCTAATGAACTAAGAGTGCAGACAAACTTGAATCAGTTCATGGACAGGACCATCCTGTTCATGTGTTAGTTGTAGATACTAGCGACTGTATGCCCATAATCTTTTATATTTGTTAACACTCTCATTTTTAGTTTAGTTATTTATTCTTCTCTTCCGTCCATATCTATGAAAAAGAAAGGAAATGGGGTAAATGTCAAGGAGACAACATCCCATATCCAGGTTAAAACGACCAAAAACAAAACATTTAGGGGTCACCATATGATCTTCAACACAGTGTAAACTGTATGCAAGTATATCATTCGGACGAATATATATAACAGCGACAAACTTGGAAATCTTATCTAATCCTCAGGATAAACTTGTAAATGCAAACACAATGAATATGCTTATACAGGTCTTGAAAAATAAATTATTTGCGTCTGAAGTCAAAGTCCAACTGAGTTAAAGTCTTAGGATGTGATATTATCGAGAACATCTTTCCAATGAGGAATTATATATATAAATAAAACAAACAATGGACGAAAGTGAACAATACACAATTTTTTTTAATTTAAATGAATAAATAAATAAACAAATAAACCTCAGGAAAGTAGTATCTAATATATGAACTTGGGGAGTATTTTCATCTATACACAAATTAAAATTAAAATGATAAATAATAGTCAGTTTTATAAATGAAATTAATTCAATATTTTAAGACAAGATTTCAATGGAACTACCTCGTGATTTAAACAGAAGGGCAAGCAAAGCGGTCACCCAACTGCAAAAATCACCGAGGGGCGATGTGTTTTACGGTCTGTACATTCTTTTTTGTATGCATGATTGTATGTGTTTTATGTTGTGTATTATATGTATGTAGTCGGTATAAAAGCTCTACAGAGCTTATGTTTATTGTAATCCGACATTAAATAAAAATTACTTACTTACTAATTACTTACTTACTCTGGGGATTGAACACGGGATCTCTAGCACTTCAGCCGGCCACCTAACCGAATGAGCTAAAGAAATATTCCGTTAGCTCAGTCGATTTTTACGGCTACTAGAACGTAGGTAGGCTGTCCTGTCACACTTCTCCCCCTCCTCGAGAGTCATCATACTTGCTATGCATTGCTCACACACAAATCTCACACCTAACCGAATGAGCTAAAGAAATATTCCGTTAGCTCAGTCGATTTTTACTAGCTATATATCTACTACCTACTAGAACGTAGGTATGCTGTCCTGTCACACGGAAAAAGAAAAAGAAGTCCCATTGGAGCCAGCAATTTTTTTAACATATAACTACAAAATATAAAATCTGTCTGGAATTCCAATTTAGTTCTACGTTTAAGGGATATGGATTATTGATTTTATTTAGAGATTTTCTCCATCCGGAAACGAAGCAAGTCCATCAGGATTTGTTTTTTGTATTAGAAAATAAACTTCCGGTCTCAAAAGAAAAAAAACCTTGTGTAAACAAAATTTAAATTAAATTGGAAAATGGACAAATTTTTGGTCAAAACGAAGAGGGAAAACAAACAGGAAAAGAAAGAATCAGGAAAAAAGAAACATCTGAAACAATCAACGATAGAATCGTTACAGGTTTACCTCGTAAAATATTCAATATTAAGGTCGTGTTTGATCACAGGAGTAGGAAATTTTTTCCATATCTGAATATATCAATACAAGTTCAAATACGAAGCCCCACACAATGAAGTTTCACGAACGTAGTGAGTTCGTGAAACTTCATTGTGTGGGGCTTCATAGTGAGTTCGTGAAACTTCATTGTGTGGGACTGTAAGTGAGTTCGTGAAACTTCATTGTGTGGGGCTTCGTACCGGGGCTTCGTATTTGAACTTGTATTGTTCATGAAACTTCATTGTGTGGGGCTTCGTATTTGAACTTGTATTGATATAATGATAAAATTTCCAACTCCTGTGGTTTGATTACAAAGAAACCGAAACCGGATTCGTAATTTTACAAGAATCCAAATCTAGATTTGTGAAACCGTGAATCCTAGTCAGTAGCAGGATTTTTCAAATTCAAGATGGCGGAGAATGTTGAGATATTTTACGAAAGGATATGGAGTAAATGAACATGAGACCATAACACATACTAGTATGTTTACTCCAACTGCAATAATTTTAATGAGCTGCATCATAAGTGATTACCAATTATTTATCGAACAAAATCAATTTGTTTTCAAATAATTATGATGGAATATTGTTCTTCAAGGTTAAATGAAGCAATGTATCATTAATTTCAATTTTCCCTATGAAATCCGGATTTAGTTTCAGCGTTTGATTTTGGGTATGAAATCTGGATTTAGTTTCAGTGTTTGATTTCAGTTGGGAGATTTTGAAAACCGGATTGAACAACCGTAACTGGATTTGTTGTAATCAAACACTACCTTAGTTGCAGGGAGCAGGGTGGCCGAATGTTTAAGGCGCTGGACTTTAGATCACGAGGTCTGACACCACTATGAGGGTTCGATCCTCACACGTGTCATTGGCTCCAGGTACCTGCCGTAGCTCAAGGGTTTCACCAATTTTCCACAATGGACCTTCCTCACAAAACCTGGCGACCGTGGGAGAACGGCACCAGTTTCAACAGGTTGAAAAATCTCTCCTTCGGTTAAAAAGGTTGTAAAGAGCTTATTTTAATTGTTAACTTGTGTTCACTGACGTTCAATAAAACTTACCTTTACATTTTACCTCAAAACACAGGCCATTTCACTCACTGGTATCTGGTATCTCTTGTAAATTCCTCCGTTAACTTCAGAGCACCATGAATATGTTGCGTGTAAATGTTATTATAGTGGTGTTGGGTATATTTCAAAAGTTACTAATAGATAAATAGAATCGTTACACATTATGACAGTATTTCACGGCGGACACTATTTAATGTTACATACACATTAAGCTGACAGCCAACTAGCGGAAAGTCTACTTTAAGCTCCTTACGCTCACTGCCCTAGCACTATGAAGATCATATATCAAGTTACGGGAGATAGTCTCTATTTGGTACTCTCTGGAATTGTCCGAGAATACTATTGTAATCATTGGATGAGAACAGTCTAGGATGCACTGAAGTAGTAAATCTTCATTATCACAGATCTGGTTCGCTTTTTCAACCCCAATGTTACCTTCTAGCAATATGTGCAAAGCAGCAAGGTGTTTGTGTCGTTTTTTATGTAATGCAGTGCAGTGAAGTATGAAGTGTGGTATGTTTTCTGGGTACATTTTACACAGTGGACAAATGTCGGACACCTGATGTTGGTTAAATTTTTTCCAATGTGCTTGCAACGTGTATGTCCCAGTCAGAATTCGGACTTTGATGGTTGCCTATGAGACAGTTCTTGGGTCACTGCTAGCGCTTTCCCAGATGGGATGGGGATTCTTGGTTGGGTTTGATTGAATATGTAGATACTGGAGTGATGAGTTTCCTGCTTTTTTCATCATGCCATTCTTGGTACCAGAAGGAGTCAGTAGCTTTGTCAATCATTGTTTTCCATGTTGCCTTCTTTGGAGGGTTGGTCATGATTTCAGAGGCTGTTGGCACTACGCTCGTGAAACTTCATAACTGAACTTGAAATGAAATATTGATAAAATTTCCGACTCCTGTGCTTAAAAAAAGACAGTGTCTGACTCTCTTTTACCTTCTTCTACGTCTTTAACTTGTAAATTCTTTAACCAGAGGGCCTTGAAAAAAAAAGTGTTTACTATCAAATATGAATCTTAGAGAAAAAACACAAGGGAGATCCTATGCCTGATACCCTCAGTGCTCGCTTTGTTTTCAATTTTCTCAATAAAATAACCAAACCTTATAATTCTGCCTTTTACATTCTCTTCACGAATGATTTTCTGAACAGAAGACCCATTTTATATCATAGGAAAGCCCCACTTCATTCCTATATCTAGATTCGTTTACTCGTATTTGACATTTATCACAGTTCATGGCACTGAATGTGAAACTACAATGACCTTCACATTCTAAATTTAAATCATTCACGCAGGATTCTCGGGACTTTTCATTCAGTCGGTGATAAATAAAAAAGTGCGCTGGTGCAGAAGACTACATTCGATGCATGGGTATCTCATCGCCGAATGAATGAATGGCTGCCAGCGGGAAACATAGTTTGAACATTGGACCCTATGGCCTATGGGAAAACACTTTCAAGGATCTTCTTCTCTGAAACTACTGAGCCAATCGGCACCAAAGTTGGCCACAATAGTCCTTGGGTGGTCCCTTACAAAAAAAGGTGTTTTTCAGGTTCACCCGATATTCAAGATGGCTGCCAGCAGGAAACATAGTTTTAGCATTTGACCCTTTGGGAAAACATATTCAAAGATCTTCTTATATGAAACGACTTGCCCAATTGGAACCAGACTTGGCAACAATAGTCCCTTACAAAAAGTGTTTTTCAGGTTGGCGGGGTACCCAAGATGACTGTCAGCAGGAAACATAGTTTTACCATTGGACCCTTTGGGAAAACATGTTCAAGGATCTTCTTCTCTGAAACTACTGAGCCAATTGGCACCAAACTTGGCCACAGTAGTCCTTGGGTGGTCCCTTACAAAAAGGTGTTTTCAGGTTCGCACGATATCCAACATGGCTGCCAGTGGTAAAAATGGTTTAAACATTGGACCCGATGGGAAAACACATTCAAAGATCTTCTGCCCAGAAAATACTTGGCCAATTGGAACCAAACTTGGCCACAATAGTCCTTGGGTGCACATGGTCCCTTGCAAAAAATAATGTTTTTCAGGTCAGCGCTTTATCCATGATGGCAGCCAGCGGGAAACATAGTTTTAACATTGGATCCTATAGGAAAAGGGGTTCAAAGATCTTCTTTCCTGAAATGACTGGGCCAATTAGTACAAAACTTGGCTACAATAGTCCTTTGGGGGTTCCTTACAAAAAAGGTGTTTTTCAGGTTCACACTTTATCCAAGATGGCTGCCAGCAGGAACGTAGTTTAACATCGGACCCCATGGGAAACACGAACAGAGGTCTTCTCCCCTTAAACAAATTAGGCATATTGGAACTATAGTTTAACTATATATATGGGCTCTTCAACATAAAATGTTAATCAAGGGCCAGGTGAGCGATGACTGCTTCCTTCTCTTCCTTGCTTATGGCTCAAGTACAATTGAAGATACTAATTAAAAGACACTTCAATAACATGTGACCTACAAAATGATGTCAAAGGTCAAGGTCATGATTATTTGAACATTTGATATTTTACGCCAACATTAGGACTATTTAATGTTGAAGCCTTCATTAAATGCACTTGTTTGGATTTATGTTAACGTTTCTGATAGTATGAAATTGATACTTATTACTTGGATGAAGTACAACAATAAAAGCGTTGTTCCTTTGCTTGGTTCTACCATGCATTTGCATAGACTTTGTCTCATGTGAATTTACACCATGTCCCTTTCATTGTTTATTATACGAATGATGAGACATACAACATTTATACAATTGAGGAGAACCGGGAATTATGCAAGGGCGATAATTTCTGTTTTCCTTAATATCCAGTACCATATAAATAGTTACTTCACATGCTTTTAAGTCCGTCTTATTTAATGAAAATTTTGTAAAAGGGATAAGAATAAAAATTTTAGGAACTATAATGATATTTCATAATTATTTTGCTATCTATCTAAATGTATGAAACCTACATGACCTAAATGAACAAACACTGGAGGAACAAGGAGAGATACTTTGAATCGGTACAGGAATAAATTATGTTGTTAAAACTTCTCAAATGCAACACAGAGATGAGCTGGAAATTTAAAATACTTAATATTTTACCATATTTGATTGGATTCTTGTGGGATATTTAGAATATCTGAGTACCAGAAACAGCCATTACAATATTTTGAATTTTTGACAAGGACTTCATCATGTATATGTACATTTTTGTACATGTATCCAGTTGTTAAAAATGACTCAAATTTGAAATTAAAGTTGTGACAGCGTTACAATGATTGAAAATGATTTAAATCTGTTGTTTATTTAACAGGGTGTTGTTGTGGTGGAAGAAGTTAAAAGATTAAAATCAATACTGCAGTTAGAAACTACAAGCAATGAAGAAATGGTAGAGGCCCTCAATAAATTAGGACAGAAAATTCCTCCACGACATGTTATGTTGGACACAAATATAGGTAAGGTTCAATAGAGATGGACAGAGATTGACAATGACATGGAATCATGGTGGACACAAATATAGGTAAGGTTCAAGGGAGGTGGACAGAGTTTGACAATGACATGGTTTCATTGTGGACACAAATATAGGTAAGGGCCAATTGAGGTGGACAGAGTTTGACAATGACATGGTATCATTGTGGACACAAATATAGGTAAGTTTCAGTGGAGGTGGACAGAGTTTGACAATGACATGGAATCATGGTGGACACAAATATAGGTAAGGTTCAGTGAAGGTGGAGAGGGTTTGACAATGACATGGAATCATGGTGGACACAAATATAGGTAAGGGTCAGTGGAGGTGGACAGAGTTTGACAATGACATGGAATCATGGTGGACACAAATATAGGTAAGTTTCAGTGGAGATGGACAGAGTTTGACAATGACATGGTATCATTGTGGACACAAATATAAGTAAGTTTCAGTGGAGCAGGCTTTCCGAAATGTGCCGGTCCGTCAGTCCTGACCGGAATTTTTGAGTCTGGACCGGCAAATAATTATCCGTGTCGGACCAGAGGACCGGCAAGAGATTTCATCTGTCCATTGGTTGTTGCCTCTGTTTATTTGCATGTCAATAGAAAATGTTTCAACCGGTCTTTAAAGTATAACATTCCTTGCTTTCTTTATTAAATTTTTGCTTTAGAGTACAAGCTTTTTCCAATTTTGACTACGAAATCGCAATTGGCTGACTTCTGATTTTGTACATCAGAACCTGAACGGAGAAAACACGATTTTTTTCCGGATTTTCGTCATTATGGTCTGGCAAGTTCACTTTTGGTCCGGAAATTTTTCTTGCTTGTCGGACCAAATGACCAGCAGAATTTTTCAACTTTCGGAAAGCCTGGTGGAGGTGGACAGAGTTTGACAAAGACATGGTATCATTGTGGACACAAATATAGGTAAGTTTCAGTGGAGGTGGACAGAGTTTGACAAAGAAATGGAATCATTGTGTACACAAATATAGGTAAGTTTCAGTGGAGGTGAACAGAGTTTGACAAAGACATGGAATCATTGTGGACACAAATATAGGTAAGGTTCAGTTGAGGTGGACAGGGTTTGACAATGACATGGTATCATGGTGGACACAAATATAGGTAAGTTTCAGTGTAGGTGGACAGAGTTTAACAAAGACATGGTATCATTGTGGACACAAATGTAGGTAAGGTTCAATGGAGGTGGACAGAGTTTGACAATGACATGGAATCATGGTGGACACAAATATAGGTAAGGTTCAGTGGAGGTGGACAGAGTTTGACAATGACATGGAATCATGGTGGACACAAATATAGGTAAGGTCAGTGGAGGTGGACAGAGTTTGACAATGACATGGAATCATGGTGGACACAAATATAGGTAAGGTTCAATGGAGGTGGACAGAGTTTGACAAAGACATGGTATCATTGTGGACACAAATATAGGTAAGTTTCAGTGGAGGTGGACAGAGTTTGACAAAGACATGGAATCATTGTGGAAACAAATATAGGTAAGGTTCAAAAGAGGTGGTCAGAGTTTGACAATGACATGATATCATTGTGGACACAAATATAGGTAAGGTTCAATAGAGGTGGACAGAGTTTGACAATGACATGGTATCATTGTGGACACAAATATAGGTAAGGTTCAATGGAGGTGGACAGTCAGAGTATGACAAGGGCATGGAATCATGATGAAAACAAAAACTAGGTAAAAACAGGTCATGTTTAGAATGATTGTTGATTGAGAAAATCTTTATCTCGAACAGTACAGTACAGCCAGAGACTTGCCATGATAAATGGCTGTGATAGACATATCATTCTGAATTTTAAAGTGACTACCGGTATATCTTTTTTCCTGGTTGATCTATCCACATAATTATACCCCCCGTAAACAAAGTTTTTTTTGGGGGGGGGAGGGTATATAGGAATCACCCTGTCTGTCCGTCCGTCTGACTGTCTGTCTGTCCCTCTGTCCACACTTCTCGTAAGCGCAAGTCCTCTGAAACCACATGAAGGATTTTGATGAAACTTTACACAAAGGAAGGACACTATATGGAGATGTGCATGAAGGAATATAATTATTGTCCGAAACCAGGAAGGAGAGATAATTTGACTATGACTTTTCGTTGATTCCCTATGTATGAGTTACCTCGTAAGCTCAATTCCTCTTAAACCACTTAAAGGATTTTGATGAAACTTTACACAAAGGAAGAACACTATATCTAGATGTGCATGAAGTAATATGATTATTGGTTGAAATCAGGAAGGGGAGATTATTTGACTTTGACTTTTGTTGATTTCTACTGCAATTATCTTTTTTTCCAAGAAAAAATTTTAAGCACAGATATTGTGAAGTCAAGCGTTTGGAGAGACACACTTTTTTCATTGTAATCCTCTTGAAAAGTTGTTTTCAAAGGGTTGTAATGAAATTTCTCTCATGCTTATGATTTTTGTCTAAAATGTGAAATAGGCTAACAAAAAAGTTGAATTTTCATATTTGTCTGATTTAGATAGAGTATTTTCAATGGATTCCTTGTGAAAAGTTCTTTCTTGAAGATTATATCATTGTGACCATACTTGTATTGTGTCCACACTTGTACTGTGTCCACACTTGTATTGTGTCCACACCAACTTAAATTTGCACTTACCATATCGATCCAGGGTTCAATGAGCGGGGGTATGTTTGGCTGCCATTCGGCGAGGGCTCTTGTTTCTTTTGCATTTCACATGGTAGACTGCATCACTTTAAATGCAAAAAAATGTATATAGTTCAAACTGGAAATAAAATATAGACTTTTCAGTAAGCAGAGTGATAAATCTATCACAGTGATTTATCATGGTAAGTCTCTGGCTGTACTGTATATGTAGTGTTAATGTAAAATTGCAAAATATCAAAAACAAATAGATAAAAAAAACGAGAAACCAAAAAAGATGTAGGAAAAGAAAGACTGGATATAGTGGATACCAATTATATTGACAAACTGAGAAAAAATGTCTGAAGCCTAGTTAATTCTTTTATACCATAAAATTTTAGTTGGTATTGTCAAAGAAAATTCTATCAAATCTCAAGAGAAGTGGTCTGAGACACTAAATCTGGAGATTAATAATTGGAATGAAATTTATTCATATGTCTTTTCTATAACTAGGAATACACAGCTGCAGAATTTTCACTTTAAATAAGTGCATACAATACTTGCTTCAAAGTCTCTTTTACTTAAGTTTAAGATGAAGGAAACAGAACTGTGTACTTTTTGTTTCAAAACACCAGAAACATATCATCATTTACTAGTATTCTGGGAATGCTGCCATACCAAACAATTTTGCGTAATCCATATGGAGTTTTTTCACAAATCATAACTTAGTTTTGAACACAGACATTTCAGTTATAATTCTTGGATTAAACCAATTTAGACAAAATGACTGTATTGAACAACATGTTTTCCTTGTTTTGAAATATTACATTTATGTATGTAGAAGCAAGAATAAGCTTCTTTGCATTAGAGGGGGTTGAATTCTTAAAATACTACATGTATATGCGAAATGAGAAACTTTCAACTAAATTTTCATTTTCCCCTCAAAGAAATTTCATTCAGAGAAAATTGTTGCGTTTAGAGGAGGTTCTCAGTGACTGAGTGATATTTTTTTTTTTCTCCTAAATTTTTGTACTCCTTCTAAAAAAAAAAGATTCACATTACATTTTCAAGCTTATTTTGAAGCTAAAAGATTAATAGTTAATTATCTTTTTGTACACTACATTGTATGTCTGCAATATTGTCTTTCTGTCTTAGAATATACTGTGTACTATATGTATGTCAGTAATACTTTTGTCTCTTGTATATGTAAATGCTATTAGTGAAAAATATTACAAAAAAAGATGTAGCATTATAAAAAGAAAACTTGTTAAAAATCAATTTCTATAAAGTGCTATGATTAAAACTGTTTTTTAACATCCACGCTTTCCGTGAATAATACCCCAAAATTGATAATGCATTCCTATAAATCATGTGGACACCGCTGTCAGTCTGAGTCAGGATGGTCACCTGCATGTCGAGCTCACTATCCTCAATATTGATGAATATGAATGAAAATGTCACTCATGTGAAACAACATGTACCATGGATTAAACTTGTAGCTTTATGTGACATATATAATTCTTTGCTCTGTTCAGCACTTTAAACACTATTGTTGATATTCATCACAGTCAGTTAGTTAAACCATAAGTATTTTGACTTGGATGTAAATAAAAACATGTTATATTGTTGACAATGTTATTTATATGTACAACAGGTACATCATTTGGTCATTTTTATGTGGGTAACTCTTCTTTAAGTTTTCAGGGAATTGAGAACGACTCAGAACTGTTCTGCGAAAGGTGCTTTATTGATTACAAATACCGTATAGCTGGTAATTTGCGCATTTTTTGTAGAAGGACTTAGAACCCGAAAAATAAAATCTGCGAATATTTTACGTATTCTTTGGATATATACAGTCTTTTCTAATCTGCAAAAATTTAAAACGCTAAAATTTTGGCATACATTTTCCACGCAAATCCGTGAAATTTTTGACCCACGAAAATATCCTGCAGCTAACAGTATAATATCAAATTAATGAAAGCACCAAAACCAAGGATGTGATTATTTCATATCTTTAATAGACATTAATGCTGCCTGGAATTTGATTTTTGATGTCAGATGTCAGAGGAAAAAAATAAGTTTTTAACAAAGCCATTTATGCAAACAATTTTCAAATTGTACACACATATTGTATTACATTATAAACGTAAATTTTTACGTTGCATATAAACTATGTTACCTGAATAACATTTTTATTTCCTTCCATCATATTTTGATATGAAGTATTGGGTTCCTCATGTGAACAGCTACATGAATCTTTACATTTTGTTTCATATAGATAATGCTAGAATATAAATCGGCCAAGATTATTGAAGAACAATTAAAGGACTTCAATAAAAAGAACAACAACAACAATGAAGAACAACAATAAAAGCGTTGTTCCTTTGCTTGTTTTTTACAATGTATTTGTAGAGACTTTGTCTCATGTGCATTTACTCCATATCCTTTTATTCACCATTCAAGTCCTGCTATATGTAGAAAGACTTTTTTGCTGATAAGACCACATACTTTGATCGCAAAAATTGGTCTGGTTTTCATAGGACTGCTAAAAAATTTGCAATTGTATTATTTATCATTTTATATGACGTTTCGCAAAGCTTAAGTTTTTCAGCAATTTTTGAAATAGGCAGGCAGAAAAGAAATATATATAGTGAATAAAAAAAAAACAATTTTTATTGTGATGTAACTCTGTGCTTGACAATCTACTTTATTGTCATTTAATTGTGATAGCTTTATCTTTGTACCCCAAAATGACCAAATTGGATTGCTTGTAGCAGATGATTATAAGATTATATAGAATTAAGTGGGGCATTTTCTACTTAACTCCCTATTATCATATTATAATGTGTATTCTTTTATCCAACAGGTAAATTAGTTAATAAATTAAGAAAGCATGAAGATGATGATATCAGAAGAGCTGCTCGTAAGGTGTATGTAAAATGGAAGGGACATTTTATGAATCATGCAGAAAGACCTGTAATTGAAGTGATGTGTGACACTAAAACAGAAAATATGAGATCTTCAGGGAGGAAGATACTTGCTGGTGCCCTGTCTTTGGAGGTAACAGTATACAACAGATATAACTTCTTGTCCAAGATGCCTGACACTACTCTAATGAATCAGTGAAGTCACAAAATCTAATTTACATATGCAAATTAAGGTCATGCAATACCCCAGTAAACCATTCGAGGTAAATCAGTTGACAATAATATTTAGAAATTGTAGTTCTTCCCTATATTTACAAACAATGGGGTGACAATGTTTACATGTACATAATTGAAAAACCTTCTGTACTTGTGTTTGATTTTCTTGCTGTTACTTTTAAATGGCTTAGCTGGAAATGCATAATTTTGATGATCATCTGGCTATCCTCTCAATACAAAAATAAGTGCAGATTTTTAAAAGTAAGGGGACCTGACTTGTAGGGTGAGTATATATGGTATAAAATATAAAAAAAAAGCCTAAGTTTTTATTATACTCCCACTTTGAAAAAGCGGCGGGTAAATAGTGATGGCGGTGTTCGTCCATCCATATTTCCGTTCATCTGTCCGTCCGTCACACATTTTTGGTCACAGTTTTCTCAGCTTGTATATGTTGGAATGATTTCATATTTGGTCAGAAGCTTGATAATGATAAGCCTTTTTGGGGTCCACCATGTTGCTACTTCCTGTTTGCCAAATGTTGAAGTTTACCTATAACACACTATGGATGAGAAATTTTGGTCAGTTTTCACAGCTTGTTTTTGTTGGAATGATATCATATTTGTATAGAAGCTTGATTTTGATGAGTTGTAACCTGTAAGCTATTTTCGGGTCTGCTGTGTTGCTACTTCCTGTTTGCTGATGTGGTGAAGTTTACCTATAACACACTATGGATGAGAAATTTTGGTCACAATTTTCTCATGTTGTATATGTTGGAATGATTTCATATTTTGTCAGAAGCTTTATTATGATGAGTTGTAACTATAAGCTATTTTCATGTCTGCCGTGTTGCTACTTCCTGTTTGTTTCCTGATATGTTGAAGTTTTACTATAACACACTTTTGAATTGGAAATTTGGTCACAATTTTCTCAGCTTGTATATTTTGAAATTATTTCATATTTGGTCAGAAGCTTAATTATAATGAGTTGTAATGTGTAAGCTATTTTTCGGGTCTGCTGTGTTGCTACTTCCTGTTTGCCGATACGTTGAAGTTTAACTTTAACACACTATGGACAAGAAATATTGGTCACAGTTTTCTCTGCTTGTATATGTTGGAATGATTTCATATTTGGTCAGAAGCTTGATTATAACGAGTTGTAATATGTAAGCTATTTTGGGGTCTGTATTGTTGCTACTTCCTGTTTGCCGATGTTGAAGTTTGAAGTTTAACTATAACACACTATTGATGAGAAATTTTCATCGCAGTTTACTTGAATTGTACGAGTGGGAATGATTTCAAATTTTGTGTGAAGCCTTATAATAATGAGTTGCAATGTGTAAGATATTTTGAGGTCTGCCGTATTACAACTTCCTGTTTGCCCATATGTTGAAGTTTTACCATAACCCTTTATGGATGAGAATTTTTCTTCACAGTTTATTTGGCCTCTATAAGTGGGAATGATTTCAAATTTTGACTGAAGCCTTTGATGTTGAATTGTAACTAACTAGGAAGGAGAAATTTTTGTTGTGCATGCACTTCCTGTTTGCCGATTCTTTGATGCTTAACAATAACTAACTAGAAAGGAGAAATTTTTGTCACAGTTTTCTCAGCTTGCATAGGTTGGATCGGTTTTATATTTGGCTGAAGCATGATTTTGATGAGTTGTAATGTGTAAGCCCGTTTCAGGTCTGTACCACTTCCTGTTTTCTTGGCTTGTATGAGTGGGGACGTTTTCAAATTTGGTCTGGACAACTGTTTAAAGAATTGTATTACACTTTGGAAAGGGGGGTATTCATTTGTAGCCCAGCGTACCACAGTACTTCTAGTTTTTAAAGAGGGTGATACTTTGTACAAAATGAAATTGTTATTCACCTCAAGTAATATCCACCATAGAACAATCTCTTGTAAGCAAAATAAGTAAATTGTTAAAAAAATATTATAATTTTTTTTTAAATGCAAGTGGTAAAAGACTTGTTTCTAGGTCTTGAAATATTATTCAGTACATGCACAGGTATAGCATACATTTTAGTCTTGTGAAAAGCACATGCTTCAAGCAAAAGGAGAGTACAACTACAGCACAGGGAAAGCATGGACCTCATGCACAGGGATAGCCTACATCTCAGGCATATGGTGAGCAGGGAGCTTGTGCTTCAAACAAAGGGAAAGCATACACCTAGAGTACAGTACAAGAATAGCATGTACACATGAAACACACACAAGTATACAACTCAAGCAAACATGGAAAAATGTACCTTGAGAATTGGGAAAGGAACATTTTCATACAATGTAACTGAACAAATAGAATTTGACCTTGATATTTGACCTTATGTTAAGGTCAAAAGTGTCTGATGTTTGAGCACTGTCAGAGTTATGCATGTCATATCATTTATGTCTTGCTTTGATGTAATCCTACATTTACTTTTGAATCATGTTTTTTTTAGGAAAATGACACATTACCTGAAGCTATAGAGAGGGAAACATTTTATACATTCAAAAGACTAATCAGCCATGATTATCGTAGAACAATGAGGGCGCTTATCTTTACATTGAAACATAATGAAGAAGTCAGACAGAAAGTAAAATCAGGAGAAATGAAAGTATCCGAATTTATACAAACTTACAAAAAATAGGAACAAGGAAGTAAAAACCGTCATTTCAGGAGAAATGAAAGTACCAGATTTTGTTAAAAAAAATTACATTAAATAGGAACAAGGAAGTAAAATAATTTGATCTCAATAGTGATAAAGCACCACAACATGATGAGACTTGGGAAGTAACATAGACATGAGGAAGACTGTCAAATTAGAGGAAAACAGCAACAAGGAAGAAAAATAGAAAATGGTGTCAGATATAACCATGAAGTGGAAGTGCTTCAGGGTGCTTTAACTGATGTATAAACTGTGATATTTTACATCAGTACATCGCGTCTTTCAGTCATTTATTCCATATACATTTTGTGTTGTCTATAAAGAGATTTTTAGTAAAAACAATGAAACGTAAATTTTGTTGGTTATTTAGATGCAATCACCTTTGAAACTTTGGGAAATTCATATGTATATAAGTGTCATGTTCCTGTAGCATTAACTCGGTGTTCTTTAAGAATTTTACATTTTTATACCCTGCCACAGGAAGTGTCATGGTATTATGTGATACCCTCAGTTGTGTGTCTGTCTGTCTGTCCGTCCGTCTGTCTGTCTGTCCGTCCGCCCATCCGTCCGTCTGTCCATCCGTCCATCCCCCGAAGGTATGCAAGTTGTTTACTACAAAACTCAGTTCAAGTTTGATTTTGGGTTCAGAGGTCCAAGGGGTTCTGGAGTTATGGCCCTTGAAACTTTGAAATTTTGTGAATTTTAGGGTTTCCAACTGATAACTTGTGAACGAAATAACACAAGGTCTTCAAACTTGGTATGTAAGTTGTCTGCTACAACACTCAGGTCAAGTTCAAATTTTGGTTCAGAGGTCCAAGGGGTTCTGGTGTTATGCCCCTTTAAACTTTGAAATTTTGCGAATTTTAAGGTTTCCGACTGATAATTTGTGAACGAAATAACGCAAGGTCTTCAAACTTGGTATGTAAGTCGTTTACCACAAACCTCAGGTCAAGACTGATTGTTGATTCAGAGGTTCATTGGATTCTGGAGTTATGCCCCTTGAAACTTTGAAATTTTGTGAATTTTAGGGTTTCCGACTGATAACTTGCGAATGAAATAACTCAAGGTCTTCAAACTTGTTATGTAAGTTGTTTACCACAAAAATCAGGTCAAGTTTGATTTTGGTCGAAGAGGTCCAAGGGGTTCTGGAGTTATGCCCCTTTAAACTTTGAAATTTTGCAAATTTTAGGGTTTGGTACTCATAAATTGTGAATGAAATAACATTCTGTCTTCAAACTTGGTATGTAAATTGTTTACCACAAAACACAGGCCAAGTATAATTTTGGGTTAATTGGTACACATAGTTCTGGAGTTATGCTCCTTTTTACTTAGAAATTTTGTGAAATGTGACAGGGTATCATGTAATGCACCATTACTATTTTTTATTTTTACATTTTATATTTGTAAATTATTTATTTACTTCTTAACACATCTCTATACCCCCCTCTCAACATAGAGTGGAGTATAAGGTATTAACCTTGTCTGCCTGTCTGTTTGTCTTCAAAATCTTGAAGTCGTTTTTTTCTCAGCATCTACCAGTGAGATCAATTATGAATATAGATTTTCATGTAGATTCATCCATTTGTGATGGGAGTTTTGCTTTGAAATAACAAATTTTTGTTGAAATATCAACTTGATATTTGGTGTGTAGTTATAGATGAAGTTTGAGTTTATTGATTCTTCCCCTTAAGTAGTAGCTGTTGCCCTTTGAACATCAAAATTTCAAGAAATTACATATTTTCTGGACATTTTTTGAAAATTGTTTGAGATCTTGTGTTGATATTCAGTGAACATTTTGAAAGAGTTATTGCCCTTTGGACTTGAAAAATTTGATAGAATAACAGTTTTTGAGACTTTTTTTTAAACACTGCTTTTGATATTTACTGAATATTGATATGTAAGTAAATAAAATTTATCCTGTTGATTTAGAGCTCAAGTTCTGTTTTGGTCACATTTCTTTTTTATCCCCTGACCCAACGAAGTTTGGGAGGGGATATAGCGTTTCGTCCGTTTGTCCGTCCGTTCAAACTTAAGACCATATATCTTTTGAATAACAAGTCGTAGATGGACAATGTTTTGTCCATGGATGCATCTTGAAGAGAACTTGAGGTTGATATATACAATAGGTGGATTTGACCTACATTTCATGCATGAGTGACTCAGGTTAAAGTTTTTGTAAGAGTCCAGATCTGGGATACTAGAGGAATAATATTTTGTATGTAGATGCGTCTTGTAAAGTTATGAAGCTCCAGATAAACATTAGGTCACTTTGACCTACATTTCATGCATGAGTGACTTAGGTTAAAGTTTTTGTAAGAGTCCAGATCTGTGATACTACAACTTGTAGAGGAATAATATTTTGTATGTAGATGCATCTTGTAAAGTTACAAAGTTCCAGATAAAAATTAGGTCAGTTTGACCTACATTTCGTGCATGAGTGACTTAGGGCAAAGTTTGTGTTACAGACTAGATTTTAGATACTACAACTTGCAGAAGATTGATCTTTCATCAGTAGATGCATATGCTTTAGGTATGAGGCTCCTGGTTTAAATAAGGTCACTAAATTTCTTGCATGACTGGCGCAGACTTGAGTAACAAGCCAGATCTTGAATGGTACAAATTTCTTGAGTGCTTATAATATAAGACAAACATTTAATAAAGGGCGAGGGGATTAGCTGTTGTTTCCGACTGCCCCTTCTCTTGTTAGTGATTGAGAATGAGATGAACCTATAGTGTACAGTGAAACAATAGCAATACCCTAGTTTTGTATTATGGTATGATCATTCATATCATTCCATGTTTGATTTATTTATTATAAAATAATGAAAGATGATGCTTATATATGTATGTTAAATGATTTCATATTTATCATTGAATAAGGAAAGGTAAATAACAACAATTTGTACACTGACAAATGATTAATTTAACCAACAAATATGGAAAGATGATCTTCATATGATTTAGAGATCATGAAATTAGGGAAGATAATACCTGTATGTAATTATTTCATCAGAAAAATGTACCTTTATTGTAAGTAATATTAAAATCATGTTTTTCTCTTTGTTTTCTGACTTTTCAGTGTTTTAATTAATAGGGCCCCACCATATGGCGGCGTCCTATAGTAATCAACCTGTCCGTCTGTCTGTCAGCATTTTTTTATGTTGTACATTAACTCTAGATTGCCTGCTTGGATCTTTATGATTTTTTTTCTCAAAGTTGGACTTGACCAAAGGAAGGTCCCATTCATTTTTGAGAAAAATCAGAAAACAATTTTTGGTAAAAACTTGGTTTTCATATGAAAAAGTGCATATTTTGAGAATTATGTCACATGATAACTTGAGATTTCCTTCACAGTTTTTATACATATTATACACAGTGCTGGAGATCATGAAAGGAAAATCCCTTTTAATTTTGAGGAAGATTGCCTGCATAGATCTTTATGATTTTTTTTACTCAAAGTTGGACTTGACTAAAGGAAGGTCCCTTTTGTTTTTTGAGAAAAATCTGAAAACAATTTTTGGGTGAAAACTTGGGTTTTTATATGAAAAAATGCATATTTTGAGAATAAGCTCTTTGTCACATGGTAACTTGAGATTGCCTTCACAGATTTTTATACATATTATACACAGTGCTGGAGATCATCAAAGGAAAATCCCTTTTGATTTTGAGGAAAATTGCCGATGATGTCAAAATCGATAACAGTTATCGATCAGATCATTCACCAGTAATGTTATCATATAAGATTAATGAATTTGTAAAAGGTAGAGGGCTTTTGAAGTTCAATAACTCCCTTCTTCAAGATCCTGAATATGCTAAAATTGTTTAAAAAAAAAGATAAATGATGTTACTAAGCAATATGCTCTGCCTGTTTATAATATAGAAAAATTAATGGATATTGATAAATTAGATATCCAGTTTTCAATAAATGATCAGCTATTTTTAGAAACTCTTTTATTTGAGATTAGAGGGGTAACCATTTCATATGCAACTTTTAAAAAAAGAGAAAGAATAAAACAAGAAAAAAAACTGAATTCAGAAATTTTAGAATTAGAAGAAAATGCAACAAATGAAAATGATTTAGCACAAATAGAAGAAAAAAAACTGAACTCAGAATTATAAGACAGGAGAAGGTAAGGGGGGAATATGTTAGGTC